>CM063509.1:2555066-2567566 GCA_032207245.1 Pardosa pseudoannulata
GAAAAAAATATAAATTATTAATACAGAATCCAAATATTCCAATAAGAATGTTGACGATATATAATGTATGAAAGCGCAATGCTGCTTTTTTCACTACATCATAAAAATATAATTTATATAAGGAATAAAAAGAAATAAGAAAGGAAATTCATTAGCAATTTATTATCAAAATATTAGCAAATTATTAGCAAATTATTAGCATTACTGATGCGCCACGCCGCTACCAAGTAAAGCTAAATTAAATATTAATCAAAATGAAACTAATTAAAGGAATAGGAATGAATATTGGAACGAATATGGAATTGGTGTACTTGATTTGGTGGGGGGGGAATTGCGACCCCCACATTCCGGTTAAATGGCCATTTTATTCAATTGAAACGCTCCCGGACACCATAAGTACATCAATAAAAAAGACATAAGTCTAAAAAACATAATACCATGAACAAAAAATGAAATTTAAACCCGTTACAAACCAATGTATAAATAAAATTCTAAAAGTACATTAAAAATACCAAAAAGACTTATAACAATAAACCATTGTATACTTTAAAATATAAAATCCATTGAAAAATTCTAAAAACACTATGAATATCCAAGTAAAAAGATACTTAAAAATATACTTGACATGAATTGGCACGCGGACAAGTCTTACATTTAAAACTTTTACATTTACTAAACTTAAACTTATTCATTTTATTAAAAAAAGTTTTATAAGATACAATTTTTTTGTTGTGTACACCATGATTGTTAGCACCACTATAATCACCATAATAAACTAACTCAGCCATATTTACTAAATTAAAATAAAAACCTCAGCATCAAATCCATTCCATATAACCAATATCCAAATCCATTAAACATACCAAATTGTCAACCAAAACATCAATATACGAAAAAGCTGAAAATCGTGAAAGAATAGCACTAGTAGGTAGTACACAAATTTTATCACTAATTTTATAATTTTTTTGTAATTTTATTTTGTATAAATCAAATATAAATCAAATATTCAGGTAATGAAAAAAGGAATAAGAAGAATAAAAAGAATAAAAATAAATGAAATAAATAAAAGGTGACTGGGAGACAAACAGGAAAAAAATAAAATATTAATACGGAATCCAAATATTCCAAATAGAATGATGACGATATATAATGTATGAAAGCGCAATGCTGCTTTTTTCACTATACATCAATAAAAATATAATTTATATAAGGAATAAAAAGAAATAAGAAAGAAAATTCATTAGCTAATTATTATCAAAATATTAGCAAATTATTAGCAAATTATTAGCATTACTGATGCGCCATGCCGCTACCAAGTAAAGCTAAATTAAATATTAATCAAAATGAAACTAATTAAAGGAATAGGAAAGATTATTGGAACGAATATGGAATTGGTGTACTTGATTTGGTGGGGGGGAATTGCGACCCCCACATTCCGGTTAAATGGCCATTTTATTCAATTGAAACGCTCCCGGACACCATAAGTACATCAATAAAAAAGACATAAGTCTAAAAAACATAATATCATGAACAAAAATGAAATTTAAACCCGTTACAAACCAATGTATAAATAAAATTCTAAAAGTACATTAAAAATACCAAAAAGACTTATAACAATAAACCATTGTATACTTTAAAAATATAAAATCCATTGAAAAATTCTAAAAACACTATGAATATCCAAGTAAAAAGATACTTAAAAATATACTTGACATGAATTGGCACGCGGACAAGTCTTACATTTAAAACTTTTACATTTACTAAACTTAAACTTATTCATTTTATTAAAAAAAGTTTTATAAGATACAATTTTTTTGTTGTGTACACCATGATTGTTAGCACCACTATAATCACCATAATAAACTAACTCAGCCATATTTCTAAATTAAAATAAAAACCTCAGCATCAAATCCATTCCATATAACCAATATCCAAATCCATTAAACATACCAAATTGTCAACCAAAACATCAATATACGAAAAAGCTGAAAATCGTGAAAGAATAGCACTAGTAGGTAGTACACACATTTTATCACTAATTTTATAATTTTTTTTTTTAATTTTATTTTGTATAAAACAAATATAAATCAAATATTCAGGTAATGAAAAAAGGAATAAGAAGAATAAAAAGAATAAAATAAATAAAATAAATAAAAGGTGACTGGGAGACAAACAGGAAAAAAAAAAATTATTAATACGGAATCCAAATATTCCAATTAGAATGATGACGATATATAATGTATGAAAGCGCAATGCTGCTTTTTTCACTACATCATAAAAATATAATTTATATAAGGAATAAAAAGAAATAAGAAAGAAAATTCATAAGCTAATTATTATCAAAATATTAGCAAATTATTAGCAAATTATTAGCATTACTGATGCGCCATGCCGCTACCAAGTAAAGCTAAATTAAATATTAATCAAAATGAAACTAATTAAAGGAATAGGAAAGATTATTGGAACGAATATGGAATTGGTGTACTTGATTTGGTGGGGGGGAATTGCGACCCCCACATTCCGGTTAAATGGCCATTTTATTCAATTGAAACGCTCCCGGACACCATAAGTACATCAATAAAAAAGACATAAGTCTAAAAAACATAATATCATGAACAAAAATGAAATTTAAACCCGTTACAACCAATGTATAAATAAAATTCTAAAAGTACATTAAAAATACCAAAAAGACTTATAACAATAAACCATTGTATACTTTAATATATAAAATCCATTGAAAAATTCTAAAAACACTATGAATATCCAAGTAAAAAGATACTAAAAATATACTTGACATGAATTGGCACGCGGACAAGTCTTACATTTAAAACTTTTACATTTACTAAACTTAAACTTATTCATTTTATTAAAAAAAGTTTTATAAGATACAATTTTTTTGTTGTGTACACCATGATTGTTAGCACCACTATAATCACCATAATAAACTAACTCAGCCATATTTACTAAATTAAAATAAAAACCTCAGCATCAAATCCATTCCATATAACCAATATCCAAATCCATTAAACATACCAAATTGTCAACCAAAACATCAATATACGAAAAAGCTGAAAATCGTGAAAGAATAGCACTAGTAGGTAGTACACAAATTTTATCACTATTTTTATAATTTTTTTGTAATTTTATTTTGTATAAATCAAATATAAATCAAATATTCAGGTAATGAAAAAAGGAATAAGAAGAATAAAAAGAATAAAATAAATGAAATAAATAAAAGGTGACTGGGAGACAAACAGGAAAAAAATAAAATATTAATACGGAATCCAAATATTCCAATTAGAATGATGACGATATATAATGTATGAAAGCGCAATGCTGCTTTTTTCACTACATCATAAAAATATAATTTATATAAGGAATAAAAAGAAATAAGAAAGAAAATTCATTAGCTAATTATTATCAAAATATTAGCAAATTATTAGCATTACTAATTATTAGCATTACTGATGCGCCATGCCGCTACCAAGTAAAGCTAAATTAAATATTAATCAAAATGAAACTAATTAAAGGAATAGGAATGAATATTGGAACGAATATGGAATTGGTGTACTTGATTTGGTGGGGGGGGAATTGCGACCCCCACATTCCGGTTAAATGGCCATTTTATTCAATTGAAACGCTCCCGGACACCATAAGTACATCAATAAAAAAGACATAAGTCTAAAAAACATAATATCATGAACAAAAATGAAATTTAAACCCGTTACAACCAATGTATAAATAAAATTCTAAAAGAACATTAAAAATACCAAAAAGACTGATAACAATAAACCATTGTATACTTTAAAAATATAAAATCCATTGAAAAAATCTAAGAACACTATGAATATCCAAGTAAAAAGATACTTAAAAATATACTTGACATGAATTGGCACGCGGACAAGTCTTACATTTAAAACTTTTACATTTACTAAACTTAAACTTATTCATTTTATTAAAAAAAGTTTTATAAGATACAATTTTTTTGTTGTGTACACCATGATTGTTAGCACCACTATAATCACCATAATAAACTACCTCAGCCATATTTACTAAATTAAAATAAAAACCTCAGCATCAAATCCATTCCATATAACCAATATCCAAATCCATTAAACATACCAAATTGTCAACCAAAACATCAATATACGAAAAAGCTGAAAATCGTGAAAGAATAGCACTAGTAGGTAGTACACAAATTTTATCACTAATTTTATAATTTTTTTGTAATTTTATTTTGTATAAATGAAATATTCTCTAAATTTCAGATAATGAAAAAAGGAATCAGAAGAATAAAAAGAATAAAATAAATAAAAGGTGACTGGGAGACAAACAGGAAAAAAATAAATTATTAATACAGAATCCAAATATTCCAATTAGAATGATGACGATATATAATGTATGAAAGCGCAATGCTGCTTTTTTCACTACATCATAAAAATATAATTTATATAAGGAATAAAAAGAAATAAGAAAGGAAATTCATTAGCAATTTATTATCAAAATATTAGCAAATTATTAGCTAATTATTAGCATTACTGATGCGCCATGCCGCTACCAGTAAAGCTAAATTAAATATTAATCAAAATGAAACTAATTAAAGGAATAGGAAAGATTATTGGAACGAATTATGGAATTGGTGTACTTGATTTGGTGGGGGGGGAATTGCGACCCCCACATTCCGGTTAAATGGCCATTTTATTCAATTGAAACGCTCCCGGACACCATAAGTACATCAATAAAAAAGACATAAGTCTAAAAAACATAATATCATGAACAAAAATGAAATTTAAACCCGTTACAACCAATGTATAAATAAAATTCTAAAAGTACATTAAAAATACCAAAAAGACTTATAACAATAAACCATTGTATACTTTAAAATATAAAATCCATTGAAAAATTCTAAAAACACTATGAATATCCAAGTAAAAAGATACTTAAAAATATACTTGACATGAATTGGCACGCGGACAAGTCTTACATTTAAAACTTTTACATTTACTAAACTTAAACTTATTCATTTTATTAAAAAAAGTTTTATAAAATACAATTTTTTTGTTGTGTACACCATGATTGTTAGCACCACTATAATCAACCATAATAAACTAACTCAGCCATATTTACTAAATTAAAATAAAACCTCAGCATCAAAATCCATTCCATATAAACAATATCCAAATCCATTAAACATACCAAATTGTCAACCAAAACATCAATATACGAAAAAGCTGAAAAATCGTGAAAGAATAGCACTAGTAGGTAGTACAACAAATTTTATCACTAATTTTTATAATTTTTTTTGTAATTTTATTTGTATAAAATCAAATATAAGTCAAAATATTCAGGTAATGAAAAAAGGAATAAGAAGAATAAAAAGAATAAAATAAATAAAATAAATAAAAGGTTGACTGGGAGACAAACAGGAAAAAAATATAAATTATTAATACGGAATCCAAATATTCCAAATAGAATGATGACGATATATAATGTATGAAAGCGCAATGCTGCTTTTTTTCACTACATCATAAAATATAATTTATATAAGGAATAAAAAGAAATAAGAAAGAAAATTCATAAGCTAATTATTATCAAAATATTAGCAAATTATTAGCAAATTATTAGCATTACTGATGCGCCATGCCGCTACCAAGTAAAGCTAAATTAAATATTAATCAAAATGAAACAAATTAAAGAATAGGAAAGATTATTGGAACGAATATGAAATTGGTGTACTTGATTTGGTGGGGGGGGAATTGCGACCCCCACATTCCGGTTAAATGGCCATTTTATTCAATTGAAACGCTCCCGGACACCATAAGTACATCAATAAAAAGACATAAGTCTATAAAAACATAATATCATGAACAAAAATGAAATTTAAAACCCGTTACAACCAATGTATAAATAAAATTCTAAAAGTACATTAAAAATACCAAAAAGACTTATAACAATAAACCATTGTATACTTTAAAAATATAAAATCCATTGAAAAATTCTAAAAACACTATGAATATCCAAGTAAAAAGATACTTAAAAATATACTTGACATGAATTGGCACGCGGACAAGTCTTACATTTAAAACTTTTACATTTACTAAACTTAAACTTATTCATTTTATTAAAAAAAGTTTTATAAAAATACAATTTTTTTGTTGTGTACACCATGATTGTTAGCACCACTATAATCACCATTATAAACTAACTCAGCCATACCAAATTGTCAACCAAAAGAACAATATACGAAAAAGCTGAAAATCGTGAAAGAATAGCACTAGTAGGTAGTACACAAATTTTATCACAAATTTTATAATTTTTTTGTAATTTTGTATAAATCAAATATTCACTAAATTTCAAGTAATGAAAAAGGAATAAGAAGAATAAAAATAAAAAAATAAAATAAAAGGTGACTTGGAGACAAACAGGAAAAAAATAAATTATTAATACAGTATCCAAATATTCCAATTAGAATGTTGACGATATATAATGTATGAAAGCGCAATGCTGCTTTTTTTCACTACATCATAAAAATATAATTTATATAAGGAAATAAAAAGAAATAAGAAAGAAAATTCATAAGCTAATTATTATCAAAATATTAGCAAAATTATTAGCAAATTATTAGCATTACTGATGCGCCACGCCGCTACCAAGTAAAGCTAAATTAAATATTAATCAAAAATGAAACTAATTAAAGGAATAGGAAAGATTATTGGAACGAATATGGAATTGGTGTACGTGATTTGGTGGGGGGAATTGCGACCCCCACATTCCGGTTAAATGGCCATTTTATTCAATTGAAACGCTCCCGGACACCATAAGTACATCAATAAAAAAGACATAAGTCTAAAAAACATAATATCATGAACAAAAATGAAATTTAAACCCGTTACAACCAATGTATAAATAAAATTCTAAAAGTACATTAAAAATACCAAAAAGACTTATAACAATAAACCATTGTATACTTTAAAATATAAAATCCATTGAAAAATTCTAAAAACACTATGAATATCCAAGTAAAAAGATACTTAAAAATATACTTGACATGAATTGGCACGCGGACAAGTCTTACATTTAAAACTTTTACATTTACTAAACTTAAACTTATTCATTTTATTAAAAAAAGTTTTATAAGATACAATTTTTTTTGTTGTGTACACCATGATTGTTAGCACCACTATAATCACCATAATAAACTAACTCAGCCATATTTACTAAATTAAAATAAAAACCTCAGCATCAAATCCATTCCATATAACCAATATCCAAATCCATTAAACATACCAAATTGTCAACCAAAACATCAATATACGAAAAAGCTGAAAATCGTGAAAGAATAGCACTAGTAGGTAGTACACAAATTTTATCACTAATTTTATAATTTTTTTGTAATTTTATTTTGTATAAATCAAATATAAATCAAATATTCAGGTAATGAAAAAAGGAATAAGAAGAATAAAAAGAATAAAATAAATAAAATAAATAAAAGGTGACTGGGAGACAAACAGGAAAAAAAAAAAATTATTAATACGGAATCCAAATATTCCAATTAGAATGATGACGATATATAATGTATGAAAGCGCAATGCTGCTTTTTTCACTACATCAATAAAAATATAATTTTATATAAGGAATAAAAGAAATAAGAAAGAAAATTCATTAGCTAATTATTATCAAAATATTAGCAAATTATTAGCAAATTATTAGCATTACTGATGCGCCATGCCGCTACCAAGTAAAGCTAAATAAAATATTATATCAAAATGAAACTAATTAAAGGAATAGGAAAGATTATTGGAAACGAATATGAAATTGGTGTACTTGATTTGGTGGGGGGGGAATTGCGACCCCACATTCCGGTTAAATGGCCATTTTATTCAATTTGAAAACGCTCCCGGACACCATAAGTACATCAATAAAAAAGACATAAGTCTAAAAAAAACATAATATCAATGAACAAAAATGAAATTAAACCCGTTACAACCAATGTATAAATAAAATTCTAAAAGTACATTAAAAATACCAAAAAGACTTATAAACAATAAACCATTGTATACTTTAAAATATTAAAATCCATTGAAAAATTCTAAAAACACTATGAATATCCAAGTAAAAAGATACTTAAAAATATACTTGACATGAATTGGCACGCGGACAATTCTTACATTTAAAACTTTTACATTTACTAAACTTAAAAATTATTCATTTTATTAAAAAAAAGTTTTTATAAGATACAATTTTTTTTGTTGTGTACACCATGAGATTGTTAGCACCACTATAATCACCATAAAAAACTAACTCAGCCATATTTACTAAAATTAAAATAAAACCTCAGCATCAAATCCATTCCATATAACCAATATCCAAATCCATTAAACATACCAAATTGTCAACCAAAACATCAATATACGAAAAACCTGAAAAAACGTGAAAGAATAGCACTAGTAGGTAGTACACAAATTTTATCACTAATTTTATAATTTTTTTGTAATTTTTAATTTTGTATAATCAATATAAGTCAAATATTCAGGTAATGAAAAAAGGAATAAGAAGAATAAAAAGAATTAAAATAAATAAAATAAATAAAAGGTACTGGGAGACAAACAGGAAAAAAATATAAATTATTAATACGGAATCCCAAATATTCCAAATAGAATGATGACGATATATAATGTATGAAAGCGCAATGCTGCTTTTTTCACTACATCATAAAAATATAATTTATATAAGGAATAAAAAGAAATAAGAAAGAAAATTCATAAGCTAATTATTATCAAAATATTAGCAAATTATTAGCAAATTATTAGCATTACTGAGGCGCCATGCCGCTACCAAGTAAAGCTAAATTAAATATTAATCAAAATGAAACTAATTAAAGGAATAGGAAAGATTATTGGAACGAATATGAAATTGGTGTACTTGATTGGTGGGGGTGGAATTGCGACCCCCACATTCCGGTTAAATGGCCATTTTTATTCAATTGAAACGCTCCCGGACACCATAAGTACATCAATAAAAAAGACATAAGTCTAAAAAAACATAATATCATGAACAAAAATGAAATTTAAACCCGTTACAACCAATGTATAAATAAAATTCTAAAATACATTAAAAAATACCAAAAGACTTATAACAATAAACCATTGTATACTTTAAAATATAAAATCCAATTGAAAAATTCTAAAAACACTATGAATATCCAAGTAAAAAGATACTTAAAAATATACTTGACATGAATTGGCACGCGGACAAGTCTTACATTTAAAACTTTTACATTTACTAAACTTAAAATTATTCATTTTATTAAAAAAAGTTTTATAAGATACAATTTTTTTTGTTGTGTACAACACCATGATTGTTAGCACCACTATAATCACCATAATAAACTAACTCAGCCATATTTACTAAATTAAAATAAAACCTCAGCATCAAATCCATTCCCATATAAACAATATCCAAATCCATTAAACATACCAAATTGTCAACCAAAACATCAATATACAAAAAGCTGAAAATCGTGAAAGAATAGCACTAGTAGGTAGTACACAAATTTTATCACAAATTTTATAATTTTTTTTTTGTAATTTTATTTTGTATAAATCAAATATAAGTCAAATAATTCAGGTAATGAAAAAAGGAATAAGAAGAATAAAAAGAATAAAATAAATAAAATAAATAAAAGGTGACTGGGAGACAAACAGGAAAAAAATATAAATTATTAATACGGCAAATCCAAATATTCCAAATAGAATGATGACGATATATAATGTATGAAAGCTAATAATTAGCAAATTATTAAATTATTAGCAGTAATGCTAATAAATTTAATAATTTGCTAATAATTTGCTAATAATATTGATAATAATGGTAGCTTATGAATTTTCTTTCTTTCTTATTTCTTATTTATTCCTTATATAAATTATATTTTTATGATGTAGTGAAAAAAGCAGCATTGCGCTTTCATACATTATATATCGTCATCATTCTAATTGGAATATTTGGATTCCATATTAATAATTTATTTTTTTCCTGTTTGTCTCCCAGTTACCTTTTATTTATTTTATTCTTTTTATTCTTCTTATTCCTTTTTTTCATTACCTGAATATTTGACTTATATTTGATTTATACAAAATAAAATTACAAAAAAATTATAAAATTAGTGATAAAATTTGTGTACTACCTACTAGTGCTATTCTTTCACGATTTTTCAGCTTTTTCGTATATTGATGTTTTGGTTGACAATTTGGTATGTTTAATGGATTTGGATATTGGTTATATGGAATGGATTTGACGCTGAGGTTTTTATTTTAATTTAGTAAATATGGCTGAGTTAGTTATTATGGTGATTATAGTGGTGCTAACAATCATTGGTGTACACAACAAAAAAATTGTATCTTATAAAAACTTTTTTAATAAAATGAATAATTTTAAGTTTAGTAAATGTAAAAGTTTTAAATGTAAGACTTGTCCGCGTGCCAATTCATGTCAAGTATATTTTTTAAGTATCTTTTTACTTGGATATTCATAGTGTTTTTAGAATTTTTCAATGGATTTTTATATTTTAAAGTATACAATGGTTTATTATTGTTATAAGTCTTTTTGGTATTTTTAATGTACTTTTTAGAATTTTATTTATACATTGGTTTGTAATAGGTTTCAATTTCATTTGTGTTCCTGGTATTATGTTTTTTAGACTTATGTCGTTTTTTATGGATGTACATATGGTGTCCGGGAGCGTTTCAATCGAATAAATGGCCATTTAACCGGAATGTGGGGGTCGCAATTCCCCCCCCCCCACCAAATCAAGTACACCAATTTCATATTCGTTCCAATAATCTTTCCTATTCCTTTAATTAGTTTCATTTTGATTAATATTTAATTTAGCTTTACTTGGTAGCGGCATGGCGCATCAGTAATGCTAATAATTTGCTAATATTTTGATAATAATTAGCTTATGAATTTTCTTTCTTATTTCTTTTTATTCCTTATAAAAATTATATTTTTATGATGTAGTGAAAAAAGCAGCATTGCGCTTTCATACATTATATATCGTCATCATTCTAATTGGAATATTTGGATTCCATATTAATAATTTATTTTTTTCCTGTTTGTCTCCCAGTTACCTTTTATTTATTTTATTCTTTTTATTCTTCTTATTCCTTTTTTCATTACCTGAATATTTGATTTATATTTGATTTATACAAAATAAAATTAAAAAAAAAATTATAAAATTAGTGATAAAATGTGTGTACTACCTACTAGTGCTATTCTTTCACGATTTTCAGCTTTTTCGTATATTGATGTTTTGGTTGACAATTTGGTATGTTTAATGGATTTGGATATTGGTTATATGGAATGGATTTGATGCTGAGGTTTTTATTTTAATTTAGAAATATGGCTGAGTTAGTTTATTATGGTGAATTATAGTGGTGCTAACAATCATGGTGTACACAACAAAAAAATTGTATCTTATAAAAACTTTTTTAATAAAATGAATAATTTTAAGTTTAGTAAATGTAAAAGTTTTAAATGTAAGACTTGTCCGCGTGCCAATTCATGTCAAGTATATTAAGTATCTTTTTACTTGGATAATCATAGTGTTTTTAGAATTTTTCAATGGATTTTTATATTTTAAAGTATACAATGGTTTATGTTATAAGTCTTTTTGGTATTTTTAATGTACTTTTAGAATTTTATTATACATTGGTTGTAACGGGTTTAAATTTCATTTTTGTTCATGATATTATGTTTTTTAGACTTATGTCTTTTTTATTGATGTACTTATGGTGTCCGGGAGCGTTTTCAATTGAATAAAATGGCCATTTAACCGGAATGTGGGGGTCGCAATTCCCCCCCCACCAATCAAGTACACCAATTTCATATTCGTTCCAATAATCTTTCCTATTCCTTTAATTAGTTTCATTTTGATTAATATTTTAATTTAGCTTTACTTGGTAGCGGCATGGCGCATCAGTAATGCTAATAATTTGCTAATAATTTGCTAATATTTTGATAATAATAAGCTAATGAATTTTCTTTCTTATTTCTTTTTATTCCTTATATAAATTATATTTTTATGATGTAGTGAAAAAAGCAGCATTGCGCTTTCATGCATTATATATCGTTATCATTCTAATTGGAATATTTGGATTCCGTATTAATATTTTATTTTTTTCCTGTTTGTCTCCCAGTCACCTTTTATTTATTTCATTTATTTTTATTCTTTTTATTCTTCTTATTCCTTTTTTCATTACTGAATATTGACTTATATTGATTTATACAAAATAAAATTACAAAAAAATTATAAAATTAGTGATAAAAATTTGTGTACTACCTACTAGTCTATTCTTTCACGATTTTTTCAGCTTTTCGTATATTGATGTTTTGGTGACAATTTGGTATGTTTAATGGATTTGGATATTGTTTATATGGAATGGATTTGATGCTGAGGTTTTATTTTAATTTAGTAAATATGCTGAGTTAGTTTATTATGGTGA
>CM063509.1:2572566-2602566 GCA_032207245.1 Pardosa pseudoannulata
TGAGGCGATGTAGGTTGCCACCGCGAAACGTGAGTCATACATTGAGTCCGATGCACGTCGTAGTTGCATACCGGCGCCAACGTGGTTTGTAGCTAGTTGTATGCCTACATATATTCGACATTGTTACTAAAATATATTAGTTTTATCCTGTATTTTGAACCTGTATACCAACTTCAACCAAAGCAAATCGAGGTAAGAAATTTTATACAAATATGAAATTACTGACTTATATAGAACCTTTAAGAAGTTCCATGTGGCTGTTTTTGAAATTAACTGAAGGAAGTTAGTTGATGTTACTCTTTTTATATATATATTTTTTAAACTTAATTTACTTTACAGTGTGTGCTTTGTTATCAAAACTGTTCTATTGTATCTTCAATTAATAATTAAACTATGTTCCTTTTTATTGACATGTTTTCTATGCTTTTTATAAAATATAATAAAGAGTGATATCAAGCATGTCATATATTTTTTTCTTTAAGTACTTATTCTTTACTCTCTTTTGAAGTACACCATACAAGCGGATAACTGATTGTTATTACTTCTTATAAAGATCTTATTTATTATTAACATAATGCAGAAATTCAGTGTCTAAAATTACCTTGAATTTCTAAGAATTACCCCAATTCTTGGGGTAATTTTTATACTTTTTTATTTTCCTTATTTACTAAAAACATTTAATGGCTCATCTGCGGAGTCTGGGACGGCGGCCATGTTTACTTTTTAGTTGGCGCTCGCTGTTGGCGACGTTCCGTTTGGCGATTTTTTTTTTTTATCTCTTAGTAACCCCTATCCCGGATTGGAACAGGTTTTTCCAGGGATTTTTTCTCCCTAGGGTAATTCTCTCCCTAGACCCCCGATTTTTCTTTGCCTCTTCAGTGTCTCCCCACATGTGCTTTAGATTGCTTGCTTTTTTGGTTGCTCCGCTGCTGGATTTGATAGTATTATGGCCACCGATATCAACTTTAAATTTCTGCACGCCTTAGAATTATCGGGCGAAAGGAGGGTAATTGAGTGGTGCATGAGTATCGGTCTCATTTCCGATAGGTATGAATGTCCCACTTGCCATTCTAGCATGAATCTTTGTGATCGTAGAGAGATCAATGATGAGTGCGAATGGCGGTGTCGAGTGTATGGGGCATCCCAACATGCGGTTAAAAGAAGTGTGAGAAAGGGTTCCTGGTTTGAAAGGAGCAACATGCCGGCTAGTCTGATTCTACAGATTACACAAATGTGGTATCAGAAATGTTCCAACGATTACATTATGGATGAACTGAAGGTCAGTTCCCATACGGTAACCGACTGGAAGATGTTTTGCCGTGAAGTGTGTGTTGAGGTATGTTTGAGAGAGAATGGCATGATTGGGGGCCAAGGTGTTACTGTCGAAATTGATGAGAGTAAGTTTGGCAAAAGGAAGTTTAATCGTGGACGTCGAGTGGAAGGGAAATGGGTGTTTGGAGGTTTGGAAAGAGGATCGGATAAGTGTTTTTTTGCAGTTGTAGCGGATCGTTCAAAAGATACGTTACTAGCAGTACTCCGAAATCATGTTTTACCGGGAACCACTATTATTTCAGATTGTTGGAAATCGTATGATTGTCTCAGAGACGAAGGCTTTGTGCATCTGCGAGTAAATCACAGTCTTGATTTTGTGGATCCGGTTACAGGTGCCCATACGAACTCAATCGAAGGCACGTGGAGCGCCATTAAAAGAAATCTGAAGAGTACTCGGCAAGTAAAAGAAAAATTTGATTCTTACTTGGCCGAGTATATTTGGCGGAGACAGAATAAAAATAATCCTCTGAAATTTCGGGCCTTTTTAGAGGCAATAAAAGTTGTTTATCCCCCCAAAGATAGGGATTAAGAGGTAAGTGATGTTCATCTAATTTTTATCTAATCTAATTTCATCTAGTTTTTATCTAATTGCTATTTTTATGTTGATATTGATTTAATTTCAATTTTCCCATAATAGATTATATTTTTTTTTTGTCTGTAAAAAGTTATGTTGATTTTAAAATTATTACGATTTTAAAGTTTGCATTATTGCTAGTACAATTTTTAAACTGCGCCGCCATTTTCAAATAAAGAAAAATTGCTGCAATCTTAAAAAGTCGACACTGTGGCTTTTCCCTACTCCATGTTTTTAATCCGTGAAAATGCAGTTTAAGTGCCCCCCCTTTTTTTTTGGCGATATTTTTTTCGCCAAGAATACAAACATACCATTAAATATAGCAGTGATAAACAGCATTAGAAATGCCTTGGAGCATTAGAAATGCAATAAAAAGAATAAAGAATATATATCTCTATAGTGTACATTAAAGCTAAATGGATACAGGCCATTAAAAATGCAATAAACTGGATAAAAAGGAATATATAAAACGATGCAATAAAAATTCAACAAAAAGGATAATGAATATGTAAATATTTGTAGTTTATATTAAAGCTAAATGAATACAAACTATAAATATCAAAATAGTAAAAATACCATTAAAGATAAAATTTATACACAGATGGTACCAAGTTTTTTTTAATTCTTAAGCGTATGGAAAGCAATTTTTAAAATATTCTAAATCATTCTGTAACTTACAAAACATTATGGATACCATATAAATGCAAATAAAATCCAATAAAATCATAATCCATAAGTTTTAAAAATATTTAAAACAGTATACAAATGTTTTATATATAATTGCATTGCACCAAATTTTTACATTTGTAAACGAAAGGTTTGGTTTAGTTTGGAGATCTACGGTGTACTGTTTTACGCGCGAGGGCTAATGAGACCGGGACCTACTGCTTAAACCGATTTCGAATGGCTAAATGTCCATCTGTAATGGCGCTGTCTGTATTTCGGTCGTCAGTCACACCCTAGTCATTTGAGTACGACTTCTCAAGAGTTTCTTGGAGTCAGACAAGCTGGTTGATAAATAATCAGAGTCATGGATGTTCAAACTTAAAAACGGTGGATTTATTTGACAAAGAGACTCATCTAAAGAAAAATTAAACTGAATGCAGATGCAAACTTTCATCCAGAGAAGAGATCAACCTCTCTCTCCGAATTTAGCCAGGTGTCGTCTTCGCTTCTTTTTTTTTTTTTCAAAACAGGAAACCTCGGTTTTAGGGGAGATCACCCCCCCCCCCTGTCCTTCGGGTAGCTGGAGCGCCTTAGCGCCTGGCCGACTCGGTTACACAAAAGCACGATTCCTTTTTCTCTATCGGTGTGTTGATGGACGACGCGCATGACACCTCCCATTTTGCAATTGTTCGCCGCTTGCAACGATGTCTTAGAATGAACAAAAGTTTGCTCTAACCCCACCTAAAGTTTGAAATTTGCTTTCAAAGGATTCCTTCCAAACCCTTTGAGCGTCCGGCTCAATGATGCACTGCAACCTGTTCCCATTACCCCTTGTGTTCCATGGTTTGGGTGCAAGCGCCATTGAGACTTACAAGTCATTAATCCTTGGTATGTTTAACACAGCACTTTGTAAGAAAAATAACCTCTACCCACACAGAATGGCCTTAAACCCCATTGGATTCAATCAGTGCTATTATACACTGAAGACTGAACAAAAAAAAAAAAAAAAAAAAAATTAGTTTACGGAGCTGGGAGACATACTTTACCCACAAAGAATTCTTCGGAAAATACTACCGTATGGTCCGAAGAGCAGCGCTCTACCATTCGGTCATCGTCCGGCGCAAACGAATGGAATATAGTTTTTAAAATTATCTAAAACGGATAACACTTTGACATTAGCGATGATTAATCCCTTATATAATAACAGCGTAAGTTATCTGTCCGTCTGTACTCGAATTTATAAAGCAGTTGGACCTGGAATGGATAGAATCATCCATATCGGATTCTTGATGAGTTGGGGTTAGCAAAATTCAAAGCGAGTTCAAAAATGTTCCAAATCTACCCCTTACCCCCTTTTCCATATATAATGCCCTTATTTCAAGCCCTATTTTCCACGGTTAAGAGCAGGTGATTAAATTCATCAATTTATTATATTATAAGTAGATGAAAATAAGATATTTTTCATGCATTATGACGTCATTTCTTTAACCATCTCATTCAATTCTTTCTCATTTTAAATTATTTAAATATCGTCAGCGTTATTCTCATACGTCTTATTACTCAACTCAGATATTAAATAAATAATTTTCTTTCATATTTGGCATAAATAATATGTTAGGTACATATGTGATAATTTTAAATTTAAACATCAATTATTTTTTGTTGCAATGAAAATTTTATCACCGGTATTAACAACAAATTCTTTTCATAAAAGTCTTGGAGTCTATTTCACGGACTCATAAATATCTAGTTTTTAAGTTATATATCTTTGAAAATTGTGAAGTTTGTTCGTTTGTGTGTTTGTTTTTTATACACAACCAAGCAGTTTGACTAAATGAAAGCAACATGATTCTAAACTGCTTTGACAGTAGCTATAAACATTAGAGGAGTATGAAGATAAACAAATTATTGAGCTTGTACCAGATCATTCTCAGCCAAAAAACACCATTTTTTTATCTGCCTCATAGGGTACTTTAAAATTCTTTAAAATTGAAAATTTTAAAGAATTTAATATCCTGTCATATGACGGGCTATATGCTAGTTAGTTTATAATTTGTCAAGAATACTTACTCTCCACAGAAGAGATTTCTTCTCAAGAAATGTCACTGAGAGAAGCCTCTGCAGCTAATTCGAGAAGTGTAGGGCAAGGCTGTACACGCGTCATTACAAAAAGAAATGTTTCTCTACTAAATTCCACTGTAAAAGCAAGGGATTCTTGTGCAATTCAAAGTGCCATAGCAGTTTAAATTGTTTCAACACATAAGATCGTCTGACCCAGATCTCAGTGCTCTAACACCTGCTGATTTTCTGAGAGAAATCAAAAACACTACTATACCAGATATCGGAACTAATACTGATCCAAATTTTTTACGTCGCAGGTTACGTTATATTCAGTCTATTCGAGAAGCATTTCGAGCAAGGTTTCGACAAGAGTACTTGGGAGCACTTTACACGAAGAAAATAAATAACAAATTTTCTCCTTTAAAAGAAGGAGATATAGTGCTTATTGTTTTGACATTCATCGGTGAAAGTCGACATTCTACAGATTTCGATATTTCACTGTAACATAAACACACAGTACTTTAAATTGAAGTTTGGTAATGAGATAGAGCTATTTGTCATTTTGTTCTGTAGCGTTCTGATAACCGCATCGAAGAAGCTCCCGCAAATGCAAATTGCATGGATGCAGATTTCCCTCGATGCCGCGCGCGCGAGCTTGTCGCGGTATATAAAGCGGCACAGTTCAGTTGGGAGGGGAAAATCACTCTCGGCTTTGGAATCACCAGGCTTGTGTAAAACAACTTTTCGCCTGTTAATCACTTGCAAGTCGCAAGCTGTTATCAACGCACTGATGTCTTATACTTTACCTTTTTTACTATTTATTTACTTATTAGTATTTTAATAAACGTTTTGATAAAAAGCTTATGGTGAAGATTAGTTTGTTCTGCTTCAATATTTCCTCCTACAGTTCAGTCAATGACTGCTGAAAAAGTAAATTCATATGCGATGTCCGAAAAATCATATGTGTTATCGATCCAAATGACAAAACTATAAATAATAACAAATTCCCCAAAAATTGATAGATTCTTTAGAGTATGGCATTCATTAAAAAAGTAAAAGTGCGTGATAAAAGATTTATTTGGTATCGCAACATGGTACAGTAAAGTGAAACTTTGGAATACTTAAAGCTATTTATCATTTATTCAGTCGATATACCTGTCTAAAAAGTAAGTTTACTTGAGAAGCTCAAAAACTCATTGTGGATTCAAACGGAAAAATTATATATAAAGAAATTATACATAAAAGCTAATTATACTTAAAAGCAGTTATAAAAAAAATGGTAGATTATTTATGTGATGACATTTTTAAAAAAAACTAAAAGTGCGTTATTGCAGTTTTATATGACATCACTTGTAACCTTAGTATTGTGAATATTTAAACTAGATAGAGCTATTTGACATTTTTTTAGCTGATTTACCTGTCGAGAAAGTAAATTTATGTACGGACTTGTTATATATTTATTCACAACAAAGTGTCTGTTATTTAAAACTTTCTAACAAAAATATCTTTTATATTTCAAAATTAAATGACATATGTGTGTAAAGATAATAATTTGTTGAGAAGAATTATGTTTGTAAAATTGGTAGTTTTAAGGTATGAGTAGTCCAAAATGGTAATTATTTTACATTTTATCGACTTTCTAGAGCTGTATGTATAATCCCTTAAAACTCAGGTTTAGAGAAGTTTTGTTTTTAAATGAATTTTAAATTATATTTTATTGTATGTATGGGAACAATGTCGTGTCAAACCTGAGATTTAATATCTCTAGTACCTATAAAAGAGAATCTCTAGGAATCTACCACGTGCGTGGTTTTAAATGCAAAAAGAATAATACATCAGCAGGCGCGGAGGTTATTTTAGACAATGGCTCAATCAAACAACACTGTAAATGAAAATGGACATAAATAGCTTTTTGTAGCACGATTTAACAATAGATATTTAACATTGTATATTTTAGGTTCGTGCGATATACAATGAGGTTGAATTTCGTTCATTTACTTGCAGAGGCACATTTTCAATACATGTTTGTATGGCAAAAACTAGATCTGTACCAAGCGTGCCTACATCTCCACAACTAATTTTAACCATTTGATCTACACTATATGGCTAATGAATACCGTTTGCTTGGGATTTTAGACTCTTTGTTGAATATCTAAAAAAAATCTACGAGCAATTATCCTGGAACTTTAAGCGTACAGTTTAGGATTGGTTCTATCTCAACAAATGAGAAATTTGTATAGAACTATAATCATTTGGCTGCCGACATGGTTATATTTTTTCATTTTCATTTTTTGATGAATATTTTGAAAAAAACCCTCGAAGCACTGAAGCCACAAAATATAAAGCGCGAATTGCGTGGGAACACTGTATATTTAATCTTTCCAATAGCTGGTGCCGATAAAAGCAAGAATAAAGAACGATATAATCAGAAATAGCAAAGGCATCGTAAAACAGTAAAAAAAAGTAGCATCGAAACAGTTCAAATACCCGAAGGCTATCGCCCCATAACTCCTCTCGCTTTCTGATGACTCTTTAATAAATATAACATCTATGTTCTGGCAGTACAAAATTACTCCATCTGTTTTGGCAACAATGTTTATTTGCTTACTTATCGTATTGCATTCGTGAGGAGGGCTGGAGTACTTCTTAGCTTTTGACAGCCTTGTGAAGTTAATGTTTGGTTCTTAGCTATTCTAATTTATTATATGTATGATTACATTTGCACGTCTTCATAATACCAGGGTTATATATAAAGCATGATCGCGTTTTTATCTGGTAACGTTTAGGACATTATTTAAAAAATTTTTTTTTTCAATTTTTGGATACTGTCGCGCTTTATTTTCCTTTGATAGTTTTTTCCTAAAATTGAATTGTATAATAACTTTACAATTTCCATTTCTGATACGTCTTTTGCATATGACATTATTCAGGTTTTCCAAGGTCCTTAAAAGTCCGTAAGAACTCCTTAATTTTAGTTTTCATTTTTAAGGTCCCTTGTAAATACTCAATTTTTGTTAAAGGTCCTTAAAAACTCCTTAATTTTTAAGGAATTGGAACTTGATCAATTTATCCATCGTCACGTGATTTCCTATCAGTTTTTGCTGTACTCTTCAAACTTTCTGGTTTTATAAGTTCGGAGTTAATCTTGCCCCAAACCGGTTCTAAGAACGCGAGTACAGGTGATAAGTACTGGTCAAAGAATATATAAAATTTCTTAATGTTCATAACTTATTTGTTAATGTTCATAACAATTTTTTACATTTTCTAGTCAAAAGTGCAGTATTAATACAAAAGTAAATCCTTAAATGCATATATGTTTTCAGTGTATTACTGTAGTAATTCAAAATTCCTTTCCTTGATATCCTTAAAATATTATGAAAATACTTTTAGTTTTTTAGTACATTTTATGGTCACGAGCTAGAAAACTATTTAGACAAATAATCTTTTGCATACTGAAAAGGTTTATTACTGCCCTTTCCTAATAGCTAACAGTCATACAGATTTTAATTAAATAAAGCATAGAGGTTGGGAGCAGGTTGTAGATATTTCAGTTACTTATGGAAGTTTAATTTTCTTTGCATTGAATGTAATTGAAAAGTCTAAAACTTTCTTCTTTCCCAGACAACGTCGAGTATAATCAGCTAGTATACACACACACATATATATATATATATCAGAGTCATTTTTAAACACTCAGAAAGTACTGTTTATAATATATTTTATTCACAATTTATTTTTAATCTGATCACTCAAAAAACTTTAAATGTACATTTTTCAAAATGTTTTTGTTAAATAAGTTTATCATCTTATATTAATTTTAGGTATTTTTAAAAACCTAATTCTGAAATATTGTATGGTATTTATTGAACATATCTTGTCTGGTTCATAATTATTAAAATATGTTCCTTAGGAAATACGGTTTATGTCGTGTATTTAAAGTAGGTCCTTATAAAAAATTACTTTGGTCCTTAAAAAGTCCTTAATTTTTGGTCTAGAAAAAGAGTGAGAACCCTGTTATTTGCTCATTTTTACATTTAATTTCTAGAAATTACAAGGGATGTAAATTGTTCAAAGTTTAATTATTTTTTAAAATGATCAACAAATTTTGTATGTACAAGTTCACGCTATCTTTCTTATTGTATTAATTTTAAATTATATTTTACACAATTAAAATTTAAAAAACTGTACCAGAAGACTAATAAGTCATCTACACAAAATATAGACAATGGGTCAATATTTCTCTATTTCTATTTAATGAAGCATAAAATCTCAATATGTAGTCTGGCATTAACTTTACTTCAATTTGTGTACTTGTAACACTAGACAAATTATTCTTAAAAACTTTGTTCTTAAGCACTTTTTACTAACTCTTGGGATTTTTCTGACAGTTTTATAATTCTGTGGTTCAAATGAGAAATTTTTTAAATCAGCAAAAAATATAATTTGACATTTTCAGAATTTTCAAATTTTAAAAGTGCATGCTGTGATTATGGTATGGGATTTTAAGTTTTGAACAGCCATTTTAGCTATGTTAAGAAGTCTTACGTGAACAAAAACCCTTTTTACTGTCTGTTCAAATGTGCAGATGCTGCTAATGTAAAAGTATATTTGATTCATGCTATAAGAAACTTTTCTTTTCTCTTAGGTTATAAGAGTAATTCCTCTTTTCTGTCCAAACAGCTGTCAGTCTGCAAACTCACTCAGCTAATATGTTAAAATAAATTAAATTCATGGTATGCAATGGGAGAAATTCCTTTTGTTCTTTCTTAATAATGGTTAATTCTGAGCAGGGTTGGCATGATTTAAATCAGTTGATTTAAACCATGATTTAAATCTTGATTTGAATTAGTTGATTTTTTTGAAAAAATCATTGATTTAAATCATTTTTTTCACTTCTTTTAAAACCTCTATTTCAAAGACAGGAGAATTTGAAATCAGTCAGAACAGTAATACCAATGAGTCAATAAGTGTCAATAGATAGCATGTGCTTTCTAAGAATTTAAGGGCTGTTATTAGAAATTATGTGTTAGGGGTAGTACAATGATTGATTAGGACTGGTGAAATTCATTTTATGTAATGGGAGATAAAGGTAGTATGACAGAACTCGAAACCCAGTTTGTCTACCCAATAACGACAGCCTTGGCTTCGTCTGCTGGAATGGAAAGACAGTTTTCTTCTTTTGGTATCGTTCGTTCTAGCCTTCATAACCAAGTAGGAGCAGATAAAGCATCAAAACTAGTGTTTTTATTAAAACAATTAAATCTATAATTCGGTGCTTAAAAATATCGAAATAATTTTGATTTGTTTTTTTAAATAAATAGCTTGCATTAAAAGAATATTTAGTTTATTCTTTAAATTGACATCACATTTAGTTTGCACTATCCAATGACAAAATACTGGAATGTATTTAGATTAAAATTTATATATTTAATTTTAGGTAATAAGTGTGTAGATGTTACTAGATAGATGTTACTTCTTATAACAAACTATTGTATGTATATTGCAAAAACAACAATTAAAATTAGTATTAAGAAAAAATTATAAAAAAATCCGATTTAAATAAAAAAAATCTGATTTAAATCAAATAAATCTGATTTTTTTGATTTAAAAAAAAAAATAGTGATTTTTTTTCCAACCCTAATTCTGAGATTATATAACCCTCTCTCCTTTGCAACTGTTTTTCAGCCATCTTACTCAAACAAAATTGTTACCAGGGTGCAACTCAGATGGCAGAATAGAGAGAGTAAGTCAGGTGTGGGGTTGGAATTAAGTAATTAGTGTAAGCAAAATGCCTGCTTAAATTAAGAAAAAAATACTGATTGTTGTTTCTTAATTGACCTCCATTCAATTTTTTTAACTGCAGTGTTTAAGTATGGAAATTTGAAATAAAATTAAAAGAAGATATAAATTAAATGCAATTTAAAAGCTGGAGAAGAAAAATCTACTCATCATTTTTATTTTATTTTTCTGCAAAACATCCTTTTCTTCCTGTTTTCTTCCTTTTCCTTATTTTTTTAAAATTTAAACTTTTATTTTTATTGCTAAATTCTATAAATAAATCTATATCTACTAGAAGTAAATTAAGAGTTAATTAAAATTGAAGAATTGATATGGTTTTAACTGTAATTGCAGCCCAATTAAAGTTATTTGATATACAACTCAAAATGGATTTAGAATTTTAAATAAGTTTAATTTAAATTTCGAATTTTTTCAAATCTACCAATGTAGAAAAATTAAAACAATCTTTATATGTTTACTTAATTGTATTATTTACTTATAATTTGAGGTAATAATGGGTTTACTTAGAAAGTCAATTTCAAATTTAATTTTTAGACAAAGGTTTAATAAAAATAAATTTAGGCTAAATTTTAAATATTTTCTTTAATATTAGTGGTAATAGATTTTCTGCTATTTAGAACTATTTATTCAAACATTATTTGGTATTTGATTTATTTTTTGAAAATGTAAGGGTACATAGGTTTAAAAATTTTGTTCTATTCTTCTTGTAATTCTCAAGACAATTAAAAAGTAAGACTTTTAAAGTAATTTTAATTACCTGTACTATAGGCTGACATGATCTCTTGCCCAGTTGTGAAGCTTTAAAGAATACTGTGAAAAACATTAAAGACTCGAAAGTACTCATAGTTTGTGGTTTTTACATAAGTTATAGTTTTACTCAAGATAGTTGGTGATAGTGCTACAGTTTACTTTTTGCTACATAAGAGCTAATGTAACCATAACCTCTGTTAAAGTTGATTCCAAAAGGCTTAGAACCGAATGCTGGCCGATTGGTTAGGGCGCTGATCATCGGTACTGGAGTTCGTGGGTTCGAATTCCACTATGGCAGGGATGTTTGTAGCCGTTCGGAATCAGCTTTAAGCAGTAGGTCCCGGTCTCGTTAGCCCTCGTGTGCAAAACAGTAGACTGTAGCTCTCCAAACCAAACCAAAAGGCTATGAAAATCCATGCCACTGGTAGTATTTGAGCCCCCAAACTAACAGCTTGCTCATCCATTGTTCTTCAAATATTTATGTTGAAGTTTACAGATATCTTTAATTCAGTTTGCAAGCAACAGTCAACCCATTTACAAAGACTATTTAATCCATTTCAATATGAAATTTAACAAACTACTGAAGCTTGATATAGTTTTTAATTATATCAAGCATCTAGAGGTGTGATTTCATTTCCTGATGCTGATAAGTTTAAGATCATGGTACATAGTATTTAATTCTACATAAATTTGTATGCTTGATATTTATATTATTATAGAATACCCTAGGACTGTACTTTTTTGTTGAGGGCTCTTAAACTTCATGATGTAACCTAAAGGTTATTGTATCCAAAGTCAGAAAATAGAAACTAATACTTCACAAAAACATGCCGAACAGATAGTGCTGATTTTCAGTATTGGTGTTCTGGTTTGAAATCCAACTGCTGGCATGGATGTTCATAGCTGTTCAGAATAGACTATAATGCTCCCAACCAATCTACTATCACTAAACCACACTCATTTTCCTAGCTTCTCCCAGCAAAGTGTATAGGCTCACACACAGTTGTATGAAAGTTTTGTTAATAAAATCACCTGATAACTTGAGACATATACTTCTATACATGTACTGACAGCATAGTTTTTCTTTTATTTTGAGCTAAAAACTAACTGTATATTTCCAAATATAAGCTGAGTGTGCAATTTTCCTTCAAAAATTTATCCAAAGTTCAAAATTTGTATATAAGCTAAAATGAAAAAACAATTCCTGGAATGTTCAAATATGTTGCCAAGCAGGTAAAATGGGGGAAATATTTTCCAATCAAATTATTTTAAAATAAAACGCTAAACCAATGCTTCTCAAACCTTTTTTGAAATGCAAGGTTGATAAAAATCATAATTTTTTTAAAAAATCAAAAAAATCTGATTTTTTTTACTTAAACCTGATTTTTTTTTATTTAAATATATTTAAGTTTCAGAAATCCTATTTAAGTATAATATTTGATACAAGCAAATTAAATTGTTCAAGTTAGATGTCTAAATCATTAATTCTTTTTTATATATAATAAAAAATACATATAACTAAAAAATATATATATATGAGAATAATTCAGAAATCAGTAGAAAATAATTACTTGCAATATAGGGTTTTTTGCTTGTTTTAATTATCTATATCATAATTTAAATAAAGAATGCTTCATGTTGATTTATACATTTTACTCCTTCAACCATAGAACTATTAGAAAGATGAGGGTAGACTAAGGGCTAAGTAATCACAATGATTTTTATTTTTTATGAAAATTTTACAACCAGCTTTTTATTTTGTGACAGTGGTTAAATGCTGAATGATTTATAAACAAAAACAAATTTAGTTGCTTTGTCGTTTTTAAGTCTGTTTCGAAATTTAGATTGAACTAATCCATATGTTGAAAAAATCCTCTCAATAGAAGCAGTTGATGCCTTTGCAGTCAACAATTGATAGAGTGCCTGGTCTAAGTGATAAATTTTTCCTTTTTTACTTGAGAAAAAATTACTTTTTCAACAATCGAGTGGGGAAATCTTACTAATTACTTCTTCATTAAAAAGGAATTCATAGACAGGATCAGATTTTCCTCAGAATTTCATGAGAACAGGAATAATATCAGGGGAGTACTTTTCATTTGCTAATGTAAAAGATTCTTTCCAAATCTGTCAGATTTTTCCCACAAAAACGAGGGTCTACTTGATAAGCTAAGAAATGAAAAGCTCCCGGTGCTTGCTGGTATTACTTATGAAAAGCTGTTAAATTGGATTTATCATTATCCACATCTTTAAGTTTAATCTCCAAAGTTTTCCAAATATCTACAGATTCAGCAATAGTACAAGTATTTTTTTGAATAGAGTCTAAAGCTACAGCAATAGGTTCCAATCGTTTTAAAAGATTTTGTGCATTTATTTTCAGTCCAATATTAAGTACTTTATTGTAAACAATACTATCCATTTTACCCCTTGCTCCTCACAAATTTTCAACAGAACAGACCAGTTTCTTATGTATTTGGTTAAAGAATCTACCATTGTGTTCCAGTACCAGTTGCCATCACATGGAAAAACTAGTTTTAATGATAAATAGAAAATCAAAAAAACAAACAAAATATTACTCTACTCAAAAGAAAAGGTGCGGTGGAAGCATTTTAAAAAATTCAACTGTAGAAGAAATTCTAAATATTAAAGAAGGTTTACTGTTCAATACAACAGAAATTATATCATTCAATACAGAATTTACTCACATCTATTGCAGCTCTAATAAATAAGATTTACTTGTTTTTATTTGTATGCTCTTTCACTTTTTAGAATCATCAACAATAACTGGTAAAAATAGGCAATCATATTCCATTATTTAGACAATGTTTGTTCTCAGTTTATTGTAATGGACAGTAAATAGCCTCATTTAAGCATGAAAAAAATTACTGATTGAAATATCATTGTATATAGTAATTTTGAAGCTTATAATTTTCTATCAAAGGAATATTCAAGAAGAATTCTTTTTTACTCTTTACTAAGTGAAATAATTATTCAATATTGCTGTATACTTTTGAGAGGAATAGTAAAATTTAAACTTATGAATATTCTTTGATAGAAAAATGTAAGTTTCTAAATGACTATAATGAATAACATTTTTTCAGTACAATGTTTTTATCTTTAAAAATCAGGCTGTTTACTGCCCATTATAGACAGCTTGAGGCATAAAGTTTATAATGAATAAAACTGATTTTAAAAACTTAAAATAATAAAAAAAATTGACAGTTAAAAATAAAAATTAATTTTAAAAATTGTCAAACATGTAAATAAAATATTAGAAATTATGCAAACGTTTCGGAAGCTCATTTCTTAGAAAAAATTAATCTTATAAGCTTAAATCGACAAGAACTAACAAAAACGAAAATAAAAAATTTAAAATTCAAGGAACAAAATATAAAAACGAGAAAATAGAAAATTAACTTAAAATATTGCTGAAAATGTAAATAAAATAATAGAAAACCTGCCCAAGATCCTACAAAATTACTTGAATAGTTTTAGTTAATATATTAGTGAATAGATGGTGCCAGTGAACCAAGCCATTTTCCCCTGAAACTAGTATCTGTTCCAGTTAACCCTTTGAAGGGCACTGATATATATAATATACCGACTATTAAAATTTTTTCTCTGATTTATATATAAAAAAAGTTTTTGATTTTCAATTTTTCATCAAACTACCAATACTTAATTTTTTCCCTTCTTTTAATTATTCCTGTCAAAATCTTATTTTAGAATCAAGCTCTATCAAAACCCGATCCTAAAAGCAAAAATTCGGTTTTTCAAAGTTAAGACTTTAAAATAAAAGTACCTATTTAAACTTCACATATAAATTTCTTATCTATTTGATTTGTACACCCTTTTAATAAAAATTATTAATTATTTTTCCAATATTATTAAAAAATGTTTCATTTTCATGCTGTTCCAAGGGAGGTGATTACATATTGAAATTATTCCTCGAGTAATATAATTTATTTTTCATATACTTCCAATTTAAAAAGTTCAAAGATAACATTTATAAATTAATTTCATTGAAAACCAAAGAGCTTCTGTGGGTGCCCCTCAAAGGGTTAAATAACTACTGCACTAGACATAGCTAACTCATAAATCTCTTTTTTAATTTAGGATAGTCACGAGTACTTAAAGGAGGAGTTGTACATTCTTTCACCCCCAATTCTGATGACAAAGAAAAGGGTTGTTCATATTTCTTAGAAGGTGAAAAGGAGTGATGCAGATTTATGAGTTCTACCTTAAATCAGACAGATTTGTGGTAAGTCTGGAAGAACACTTTTGACTTTATTAAGTGGACATTGACAAAATTTGTTGACAATTTATTAAAATATAAAGTGTGTGGTTCAACCTGTATGACCTAAGATTAATTTTTCATCCTGAGATTGAAAATGGTCAGTATTTGATGAAAAAATAGTTTTATGCACTTCTTTGTGTTTCATTTGAATATTTTAATTTTGCTGTATTATTGTAAAATTAAATCAAAATAATGGCATTGTTGCAAGCAACTGAAAAATGTGTGGAACATGGTAGTAAAATTTTTTTGATGTGTATGTTTATAATTTTCTTGAGGATATGCAGATTTTTGTGATTTAGTTTTTAGACATATGTTTGCTTGTTAAATATTTTCCTTATTTTGCTATTTTTCAAACTTTGTTTACTTATTAATGAGTTGCTATATATTGTGGTAATGTTGTAATTAAGGGCTTATCATTGTATGTATATGCAGTTTTTATTATACAATTTTTATATAATTTTACTGCACATAATGTTTAGTAGCTCTTGTGCCTGTCTTGAGTGTGTATAAGAGGCTGGGAAGTTATTTAAAATATCCTCCACCCTTTCAAATATATTTCAGTATTGATCACATCACATATTTGGTTAGTTTCAAGCACTATGATCCTTTTTTTTTTAAATACACGGTCTACTGGGACCTACTGCTTAAAGCCAACTTTAAGTAAACACAAACATTTATACCATCAGTAGCAGGGTTGGCATGATTTAAATCAGTTGATTTAAAAAAAAAAATCATTGATTTAAATCATTTTTTTTTGCACTTCTTTTAAAACCTATATTCAAAAGACAGGATAATTGGGAATCAGTCAGCACAGAAATACCAATAAGTGAATAAGTGTCAATAGATAGCATGTTTTCTAAGAATTTAGGGGTTGTTATCAGAAAGTATGTTGTGGGGATAGGTACGACTAGTTATGACTAGTGGAATTCATTTTACGTAATGGGAGGTAAAGAGAGTATGACAGAACTTGAAATCCAGTTTGTCTTCTACCCAATAACGACAGCCGTCACATTATCTGCTAGTATGGAAAGGCAGTTTTCTTCTTTAGGTATTGTTCACTCTAGTCTTCGTAACCAATTAGGAGTGGATACGACATCAAAACTAGGGTTTTTATTGAAACAGTTAAATCCATAATTCAGTGCTTAAAAAGTATTGAAATTGTGATTTTTTTTTTAATAAATAGTTTTCATTAAATGAATATTTAATTTGTTCTTTAAATTGACATCTTATTGAGTTTGCACTATCCAATTACGAGATAATGAAATGTATTTAGATTAAAATTTATGTATTTAATTTTAGGTAATCGGTGTGTAGAATATACTAGATAGATAAGTTGTTACTTATAACAAACTATTCCATGTATATTGCAAAATATATAAAAACGCAACAATAATTAAAATTAGAATTCAGAAAAAATCAAATAAATCTGATTTACATAAAAAAAATCTGATTTTCTTTATTTAAAAAAAAAAATCATGATTTTTTCCCAACCCTATTCCGAAGAGCAGTGGGATATCCATTTGGATATTATTTCTTAGAACTTTACTGGGTTGGCAAGTTTTTGCCATATGTGTAAAAAACCGTGGTAAAAACCACCCTGGCAAAAATAGGATTTTGCCAGTTTTTGCCAGCAAAAATAGCAAAAAAGCAGAGTTATCATAGTTTTTATTATTTTAATGAAATTGATGAATCCCCTGTTCCCCATGCAAGTTATTCTCAATATCCCAATGTCAGAAAAGAATATTTATAAGCTTCAAATGTATTAGAATTTTATTTGTTTACATTAAAATTTATAAATTTATTAATATAAACTTATATTCAAAACTAGTTTTATAAAAGAATTAAAAGAATTTTTTTACAGGGTTTGCAAGTTTTTGCCACAAATGGAAAAAACTGGGGTAAAAACCACCCCTGCACAAATATAGGTTTTTCCCAGTAAAAATGGCAAAAACAGATTTTCGACACATTAATGGGCATATATGTTCTTTTACATATCTTAAATGAACAGTCATAGACTAGTATCACAATACATTAGGATGATCCCATATTCTCATTTTAATTTCTGCAAAGTTATAAATTTCATCATTAAAAAAATCTTTAATTGAAAAAAAAAATCAAATTGTTAGTCTGATTTTTATGTTGCAATAAATTAACAATATTATAGAAGTTATAAACAAACACTTCCAGTTTTAAAATATCAACCTAATGGATTAACATAATACAATATTTGGCTGTTTCCCAGTTCGGGGGGCCCCCGGAACCCAGATATCGCCAAATACTAGAACCCTATTTTCTGGCAAATCTTGCTCTTCTTTTCGAACTCTTCCACCACCCCCTAAAAAAGGTGGGGGTGTCCATCGGCGCCTTTATTTTAGGGTATTGGGGGAAATGACACATGATTTGAATCTGACCCTTATTGGTTCCTGTAACTAATAATACTCCAAGACCGCTGAATTTGGATTTTCTAGCATCCATTTCGGCTGTGCTCTGGAGGTTCGTACATTTTGCCTGAGCTCTTGTGGTATTTTTTTTCGTTTTTTAAATTTAATACTGGAGCTCACACCAATACAATTGAGGGCTTGTGGAGCACCATTAAGAGATCCCTCAACACAGTTCGCAAGTGTGAAAATTAATTTGATTCGTACCTTTGTGAATTTATGTGGAGGAAAATGAAAGAATATCCGCAAGATGCTTTTCAGAATTTTTTTAAATCAGATCAAACGTGTATATACACCAACAACTCAGGATACTTAAATTAGGTTAGCGCTTTATTTATTTTATATTTTAGGCTTAATTTTTGAAGAATAACAAGTGATGTTATAATTCACATTTATATTTTTTTATTTACTGCTGTTTGAACTTTATTCAAAATTGTGTCTTAATTTAATACAAAATGAAGAAGAAATATTTTTAAATTATATCATTTTATAGTGTACTACATTGTTAAAAGTGATACGCTAAGTAATAAAAGTAATTTTATTACGACTCTCTACCGTTATTGTAACGAAGATCAAGGGGAGCTTTACCTCACTTCAGGGCCGTAGCCAGAAATTATTTTCGGAGGGGGACCAAGGGAGAAAGACATCTTTATTTGTGAATGATACTTCAATTGATGTAAGGAAAAGCACTGTATTTTCAGAATACAATGCCGAAAATACAGTGTTGTATTTTCGGCCAGCGGCTTAGCAAAACTTTTATGGTCTCAGTGGTTTTTTTCTAAGAGAATAACTGTCCTTGTTCATTAACAGCTAGGCAGATAGCCCATAAGCACACAAACGTGGGACATTGTCTATCAACAAAATGGTCTTTCAAAGTTTCGGGGGGGGGGGGTATGTTTTCAGTGTATTATTGTAGTAATTCAGAATTCCTTTCCTTGATATCCTTATAAAATTATGAAAATACTTTTAATTTATCTGTGCTTTTTATGGTCATGAGCTAGAAAACTTATTGGATAAATAATCTTTCGCGTACTGAAAAGGTTTAAAGAATAAAGTCAGCTGCCCTTTCCTAATAGCTAACAGTCATGCACATTTTAATTAAACGAAGCAGGGAGGGTGGGGTGTAGATATTTCAGTTACTTATGGAAGTTTAATTTTCCTTGCATTGAATGTGATAGAAAAGTCTAAAACTTTCTTCTTTCCTAGGCAACGTCGGGATAATCAGCCAGTATATACATATATATATATATATATATATATATAAAATTTTTAGACCCTCAAAAAAGTACTGTTTATAATGTATTTTATTCACAATTTATTTCTAGTTTTATCACTCAAAAAACTTTATATATATATATATATATATATATATATATAATTTTTAAACCTGAGAAAGTATTGTTTATAATATTGCATTTTATTCACAACTTCTTTTTAGTTTGATCACTAAAAACTAGTTTTTGATCAAAATTAGTTTTTGTCAAATAGATTTATCTTATATTAATTTTTAGGCATTTTAAAAAATTTAATTCTGAAATATTGTAGGGCATCTATGGAACATGCCAGGAAATAGGGTTTATGTCGTTATGCTGTGTATTTCAAGTTGGTCCTTATAAAAATTACTTTGGTCCTTAGAAAGTCCTTAATTTTTGTTCTGGAAAAAGAGTGGGAACCCTGTATACATTAATAAGTAGGTGCTTCCATTTTCTTATTTAAAACGAGCATAAACCCTCTAAATTTGTATGCTTTTGAAATAAATTCTCAGTATTTCTATTTTTCATTGATTTTTCTTTTTTTTGACATTTTCCCTCCTACGATTTGGTAAAAACTTGCTTTAGAGCTTGTGAGTATGATAAAGATTTTGCTAAGTTTTGGATTGAAGTGTCTGGTACGTAAACTTTGTGACATCTAAAAATGATATTATTTTGTAACATATATTCAGATTACAAGTTGCTCCTGACACTTCTTGCTTCAATAATTGATTGTCCTTGCTTTAACAGTGATAGTTCTGGATCATTTTTTGTTTATTTAAGTATAGTTTCACATGTAATGGTAATGGAAGACAGGGTTGGCATGATTTAAATCAGTTGATTTTTTGAAAAAATTATTGATTTAAACCTCTTTTTTCACTTCTCTTAAATTCTATATTCCAACGAAAGGAGAATTGGGAATCCATCAGCACAGTAATACCAATAAGTCAATAAGTGTCAATAGATAGCATGTGCTTTCCAAGAATTTAGGGGTTGTTATCAGAAAGTATGGAGTAGGAGTGGGTAGTACAAGGATTGATTATGACTGGTGGAATTCATTTTATTATGTAATGGGAGGTAAAGAGAGTATGACAGATCTTGAAATTCAGTTTGTCTATCAAATAACAACAGCCATGGCTTCATCTGCCGGAATGGAAAGACAGTTTTCTTCTTTTGGTATCGTTCGTTCTAGCCTTCATAATCAGTTAGGAATGGATAAAGCATCAAAGCTAGAGTTTTTATTGAAACAGTTAAATCCATACTTTGGTACTTAAAAAATATTGATAAAATTGTGGTTTGTTTTTTTTAAATAGTTTGCATTAAAAGAATATTTAATTTGTTCCTTAAATTGACATCTTATTGAGTTTGCACTATCCAATGACAAAATAAAGGGAATATATTTAGATTAAAATTTATATATTTAATTTTAGGTAATCAGTGTGTAGAATATACTAGGTAGATAAGATGTTACTTCTTATAACAAACTATTCTATGTATACTGCAAAAAACATAAAAACAACAATTAAAATGAGTATTCAGAAAAAAATCAAAGAAATCCGATTTAAATAAAAAGAAATTGATTTAAATCGAATCTGATTCTTTTGATTTAAAAAAAATCACGATTTTTTTCCAACCCTTATTGAAGATATATGATTTATAGTCGGGAGGAATATATCATCTTCAAGTAAAATATTGTGGTTTATTATAGAGGTGTGCTTGATAAATTGCCAACCTTTGTGAGCTTATTTATGGTCTGCTGTTATACTTATATTCTCTCAAAAATCAGCTTGTCTGAGTAAATAGAAGGATTTAGCATTGTGGTGAAAAATCTTTGATAAAGGTTTGTTACCAGTTATAAGAAAGTATGAATTCCTTATTGTGTATTTAAATATGATACTTACAAGCTGCAAATATACTAGCTAAAGCTTCCCTGTCTAGGACAGGTCAGAGTTGCAAAAAACCCAACCTGGGTAGGTTTTATTGGGGTCTGTTTTTAAGAGGAGAGGGCAGGGAAAGTACCATACTTTAGAAAAGATTTTATTGCTTAAACTGATTATATTTTTATTAACTTAATATTCAAGAAATTATAATACAAATAAATCAGTGTAAAGGCTATAAAAAAGTTTACTCTGACATCACAACACAAAATGTTATATATTGATATATACTACTTATTTGAATTTATTTTAACAAAGGATTATTTTTTATCTCTATTCTTTCTACTCTTAATAAATAAATGGTTAATTCCCCTTATGAATTGTAAGTTAAAAGACCGCAAAATATTTCCTCTAAGTATGTGCTGTGGTGTAGTACATTGCATTGTTATTTCAAAGTCATTGATAACCCAAAGTTGCTTTATATTGCTTTTAATTATAGTATAATATCACTGATCTATATTACAATGTTCAAAATTAGAACAAACGACAAGAAAATATACAAAAAAATATATATAAAAAATGAAAAAGTAAAAGAAGCACTCCACGTATTACGCCTGAATAAAAAAAGCCAATGACCAAGAAAACGCTGCATTCCTTTTTCTCCTTCTTTCTCTCAGGCAACCCTATACTTTTCATTATCCTGTGCTGATGTGTTCGTTGTTCCATTGTCCCTTTTTACAATGCGTCCTTTCCCGCCTCTGCCCTGAAGGACCGGGACTCCAAGGAGGGTCCTGAATTGCCTCCTGGAGACCAATCACAATTCTCCAAAACTTGGAGAAGCAATTATTTTCACTGGCTACACCAGACGCTTCTTAGAGTTCAACCCACAACGTGTGAGTGCGGCGAGCAAATCAGTTTCACAAACCTAAACATAGCTGCACTCTCACAGTATGTTTAATGCTGATGTAATTAAATAAAATTAAGTGCAGCACAGTGGTAGAAACTATTTGAAATGCGTGTTAAGGATGGAGATAGGATAGATTTTTTCTGCTTTATGGTAGCCCTAAACAAGTGCTCTGCCTCACTGGAGCGAGTGTTCTCTACATGTGGGTTGGTTTGGTCGAAACTCAAGAAACAGATTAGGAATACAAAAAGCATTGAAGTTACTTAAAATACACAGACGTTTGAGACTGAAAAATGGTAATACTAATAACCTGATTGATGATGATGATGATACATGATGTATTGGAGGATTTGTATTTGTTTTGAATTAATTAAAATCCTTGTGATTATACTATGATTAATGGTCAAATTCTGTATTTTACAGATGAAACCTTTGCTCTTTTTCTTATGGATTTCACAGATAATTTTTTTTTTCCAAATTGTTATGTTGGATTTACTGTAGATTTGGAAATATTTTTCTGGATTTTGAGAGACTATATATATTTCCACAGAATAATTCTTTAAAACTGAAAGAGGGTAAAAAAATAAGATAACAATTTCTGAAAATAAATAAAAATATCACCAATTTTTAAAAAAAACACTTCAGAGTGGGTTTTATTGGGTTTTTTTAGATTGGGTTTTACCCAGGAAAACCCACCTTGGTTTTTCTGGGTAGGTGGGTTTTTTGCAACCCTGGTACAGGCTGCCATTTTGCTTTGCTGAAGATAGTGATCCCAATATGAATGTTACAGATTTCTCAATAATGTTGACTATGTGAGATATTATTGTATGTCCAGAAATACCTGTTGTACTTGCGTCACATGCTACTGTTATTGGCAAGGATGTATCATAATGTATCACTACTCTGTCTCTTAATAACTCATTCTTTAATTTCATAAATGCAGATTCACAAGCAGCAGACCAATGAAATTATTTCTTTTCAATAAACATTTTAATGATGAGTCATAATTGGGACATTCAAAATAAATCTGGAGTCAAAATCATACCTAGAAAATATTTTATATCTTCAATATTTTTAAACCTGGGAGCATTCAGAATTGCTTTGATTTTTTCCTTTGAAATTTTGTGTTGAATTACTTAACCTGAGAAACTTTTTCTCTGAAAAATTGATTTTTGAAATTATTTACCTGCAAATTATAGGTATGTAGATGCTTTAGACATGCAATTAAACTTTCTTGACATCAGTAATTTTTTTCCCTTCAATGGTTATATCATTTAAACAAATTGTTATTTGATCTAGTATTCTGTGAAATTCACTGAGTGCTGTTTTAATTAAAAAAAATCATTTAATTGAAAATATTTCCCTATGGGTTGAAATTTTTGAATTTTTTTTAGCATCATTATCAGGCATATGGAAATAAGTTTTAAAGATATGAAGAGTACAAAAAATTTTTGAATTTCAAACACAATTTAGTGTTTTATCTATCCATGGAATTGGATAATGTACTGTCTGAATTCAGGGTTTACAGTAATTTTGTAGACAATGCATAACACAGTTCCATCAGGTTTGGGTAGTAGCAAAAATGGAGAATAGTTACTGTTCTAATCTTCTACTTTAGTGATTATACTGTTGTGCTCAAGCTTTAACTTTTTCACATAAGACTAAACATACTTCTTGAGCCTTAAGAAACCCTGGTTTTGAATTTTGTCTAAGCTTTAAAGAACATGTAAAATTGGGAATTTTAGTTCAAAATTGTCAGAAAATGGATTAAAAAAAATGTCATGTCATTAATAACATTAGAAACATCAATCAAGCTTATTTCTAGATCAATACATTTGTTGACATTATCAATTTATGATAAGTTTATGTTTAATTGCCAGATCCATGTCCTTCCTAAGACAGGTATAAACAAATTGGTACTTTAAATAGAATTTCTGTACATTCTACACTCCTTTCGGTTTTACTGGAACACAAACTGCACCTAATGGTTTAAAAATTCCATGAGTTTAAGATTGTAATTTTATGCCAATTTAGATTTTAATATCATAGAATCCAAATCTTATTTAGGTATTAACATATAACTGGCTCAAGAATTGACTTCGTTTTTCTGAGGCTTATTTTCAATTTGCCTATTTATATAGTATTTTGTAGAATTCGGCAGCATTGTTGGTGTTCCTTGAAAAATGTGTATAATCTTTGAAATACCAGAAAAAAATTTCAGTGGCATCAATATTGGTAACATGTTAATCTTTTTCATTTTAAACTGGTTTGAAGATGCACTTTTTCCGTTTTCTTGAGTACAGTCAAAAGATGTTTTAGAATGTTTTCTTTTGGATTGCACGCTTTATACTGTAGTTTCAAAGCATCTAAGTGACAGTAAAAAAAAAAAAAAAAAGTGATTTTCCTAGTTCCTATTATAATCAAATATTATTGAGTGCGAAATTTGCAGAAATTTAATCTAAAACTGGGATTTTAAAATTAAGTAAGGTTGGTTTCAGAAAAATGTGAGTGGCAAAATGTCTGAAATTAGATTTACTTTTGGATCTTGACAGTTTGTTTAATCTTCTACTAGGGTTTTTTTAGAAAAGGTTTAGGATAATTCTTGGTTATTTAATTTAAAAGCATTATAAACCACTGATCTACAGTTTTGTTACATGTTTAATCAGAAATAATAAATGTTGATTTCAAATATTTTTCATCAATGAGCTTGCAAAAATAAATTTGGAAATGAATTTATACATTCACAAGTAAAATTGTATGTAGAAAGTGAATGCAGTAAGTTTATGAAATGGAACAATACTTGTAACTTTCATTTTGAAATTGCAAAAGGAACTTGTATTATTTTGTGATAACAATACTTGATGCATTTCCAGTACAGATATTATATCATCATACTGAAGCTTTTGTAGATTTAGAAGCAATTAAAGAGCAGAATAAGTTATGAGTTCAGAACTGATTCAGTTCAGAAGCATTTTTGAACATTAGAGTTTCTAGAATTTTAGCTAACATTTAAGAAGTAGTATAAATTATGGTTAGGCTAGACAATATCATAAATTTAATATTGCAATATATAATTGTTAGCATTTCCAAGTTGTAGACTTTTTTTAAGAATATATGGTATTTGGTTCAACTTGTGTGGTCATAAAATGAACAAATTGTAAATATAAAGCTATATATTTAGAACACAAGTACAATAAATCAAGCATTACATAACATAAAAATATTGTATAGCACTGTTACAGAATAGTTATTTAAAGTTCAAGTTTAGGTTAATAAGTGTCTAACATGTTAAAACTTAATCTTAATATTCTCAACCACCTATATTTAGACAGCACTTGTGTAGTACTATATATTGTTCTTTTATTATTTTACAGGTAAAATTATTTTTAGAACATTTCTCTGCAATTGGTGCTTGACAGTTCAGCAGAATATTATATTGATGTGTTTGTGAAAAAGGAAGTTTTACTTCAAAGGAAAAAGTTTATAAAAGTGTAAAACATTCATAGAAAATGACAAAGTTATACTAAATATATTTATTGTGATTGGCATCAGAAGAATTGAATTGCAACTTATATAAATAATTTTTTTAATAGTTAGAAATAAAGATAAATCTTTGCCATTTGTCCAAGAGTTTAGATATTTTATTCCAAAAATTGTGTGCATCAGACACATATTCAAAACTGATTTCAGGAAATATATGTCAACTAGAAAAGAAAATCTTCAGAAAACATATTTACTTTAAAAATAGTTATATTGAGAAAATGAGGTTTAATATAATGTATGATTTAGGAACCATGTACCTAAGCATTATTTAAAAGAGTGTTTTCGTTGTAAATTACGTTGAAAATAAATTAAGAAAGATATATTAGTCAAAATTTTGTTGTTGATATGGAGGAAAACGTATTGGATCATTTTAGTTCCATAGACTCTGAAGAAAAACATTTTACGTGTAGTATATGCAGTGAATCATTTTCTCAAAAGTGGGATTTAATTGTTCATCTTCGCTGTCACGTAGAGGTAAAGCAGTATACTTGCACTGTATGTCAGAAAGCATTTTCTCAGAAGCACAAGTTAGATATTCATCTTCGATCGCATACTGGGGAGAAGCCATTTGCATGCAGTTCATGTGAGAAAGCATTTTCTATAAAACAGCACTTAATTATTCACGAACGTTGTCATACTGGTGAGAAACCCTATGCGTGCAGTTCCTGTCCGAAAGCATTTTCAAAAAGTTCTGACTTGAAAGATCATATTCGTTCCCATACTGGAGAAAAACCGTATGTTTGCAGTATCTGTCAGAAAGCACTATCTACTAGATCTGCGTTAAGAAATCATCTTCGTTCCCACACTGGGGAGAAGCAATATGCTTGCGACATATGTAATAAAACATTTTCTAAAAATTACAGTTTAACTAATCATCTTCGCTTACACACCGGGGATAAACCATACGTTTGCACTGTGTGTCAGAAAGCATTCTCTAAAAATTGTGACTTAAAAGACCATCTTCGTTCCCACACTGGGGAGAAACCATACGTTTGTAATATATGTACGAAAGCACTGTCGAATCGAGCTACTTTGAGAGATCATATTCGTTCCCATAATGGAGAGAAACCATTTGTTTGCAATGTATGTGAGAAAGCCTTTACTTGTAGATCTAACTTCAAAGCTCATTATCGCTTGCATACTGGGGAGAAGCCATATGTTTGCAGTATATGTACGAAAGCATTTTTCCGTAATTTTGACTTAAAAAGTCATCTTAAGACTCATACTAGATAGAAACCATATGCAGCAAAGGAATTTCCCCTTAAGTTCTGGTAAGATGTTCAGTTTTGTTCTCGTACTAGGTAGTAACCACAGGCTGTGAGTTGATGTATGGAATGCTTTTCTAAATTCACTCTGGGAAGAAAATGGTAGCTTAGATCAGTGTTTTTCAAATTTTTTATACCACAGAACCAATTTTTTTACCATATACTTAGCAACAAAACTCCTGATCAAATATTACTGAAGGAGAAACTAAGATCCTATTATTTATCACTGATTACACATATACTTTAAAATAAACAATATAAAGAAGTACAAAATTGTAGATACTGCTTACAAAAGATGCTTAAGAAGAATTTTTGAATAAAATTATATGATAAGTGAATAAAATTTTTGAATAAAATTATATGATACATTGACGAATGTGCTGTACTGTCGATTGAATGTCTCGTCGTACATCGCTTTTCTGTTTTCTAAAGTTGCATTTCTGGCATAAATTTAATCTGTGTTTTAAAATTTCTTAAGAAATTCCTGAAGGTTCATTGTGGAATCCTAGGGCTCCATGAACACACTTTTAGAAACTCTAGCATAGAAGTTCATCTTCGCTCCTGTGGTGTTAAAAAAGACTGGAACACTGGAAGCAAAGGGTCCTGTGGTGTCCCTTTGCTTTCAGTGTACTTCCAAAATCGTCATTTCACATTTCATCTTTATACACATACTGCCAACCAACCTTAGACTTGCAATATATGTAAGAAATTTTGATCTTAACAATGCTATTTATTTGCTCATTCTACATCACAGTCAGGAAAACTTATTTAAATACAGTGCTTTTTGAATGTTGCTACTTGAAAGTTCTTCTCCATAATTTAGAATGACTTGCAAATAAAAAAAGCATGTTCTCAATACAGTAAATTAAATGCTTATCTTCATAATCATTAATGTTAAATGTTTTGCTTGCAATGTGTTTTTCCTTTCTCAAATACTTGTTATTATTTGAATTCTGTGAGTATGCCGATGGTATTTAATATTTCAAAAGCAACTTTCGTCAGAAAATGAACTGCTCAAAATAGACTCTGAAGCAAAACCTTTTTGTCGTCATACAAGTTGGATGAATTTTTTACAGATCAATTTTTCTATTTATGTTGTGTTTTTCTGAAGTAAAGTGAAACGGTACTATTGTTTCATGTTTGACAGAAAATTTTCTCAAAGTATTAAACTCTTTTTTTCATAGTTTGATTCACTTTTAAATGCTAAGTTCTAAGCAAAGTTTGATCTTGGAAGGACTAGGTTCTGGCCCTTTTATATCTTTTTGAATTATTATACATAATTCATGCTAGCAGTGGAATTTAAACTTTTGAGTGTTAAACTAAAATACAACATACTATGTTTTTTGTCATCATCTGATGGTTACATCCATTGAGCAAAAATGCATGAAAATGGCTGAAGTGTTGGAGAAAATATATCTTTCTTATTGTAATCCAAAATTTTTCTTATTTATAAAATAAAGTATTTTTGTATTAGTGGATGTATATTTTTTGTTCTTTACCGGAAAAACAAATCTTGGAGCAGGTAATTAAAAAAAAATTGGGGAATTTTCTTTAAAAAAAGTTCTAAAAACAATGAATTCTGCCAGTCAAAATAAAAGCAAAAAACTTTGCATTTTTTAAAAAATATTTATTTGATATTGAATGAGAATATGGAGAAATGAAAAAAAAAAAAGGAATCTTTAGAAAAAATAAGCAATTAAATTTTTTTTTGTTATTTTTTAAAGTGAACTATTAAAGCTAACATGAAAATGAATATGGACAAATTCAGGGTTCCCACAATCCTTAAAAGTCCTTAAGAACTCCTTAATTTTAGCTTTAATTTTTTAAGGGCCCTAAACTACTTAATTTTTGTCAAAGGTCCTTAAAACTCCTTAATTTTTAAATTGGAATGTGATCAATTTCTTCTATGGATATAAAAGAAAAAGTAGCTGAGTTACAGAACTTGAAAGAAAAAATTCCTGAAACAAAAAAAGAAATTTGTTGGACTTACAAAATAAAATTATTTATGTATGCGAACTTGCACTTTGGAAATTTTTTTGTAAATAGTACATAAATATTTGTTAATGTTTATAACATTCTTTTACGTTTTCTAGCCAAAAGTGCAGTATTAATAATAAAGAAAATCCTGAAATACATACGTGTTTTCACTCTATTACCGTAGTAATTAAAAATTCTTTTCCTTGATGTCCTTAAAAAATTATGAAAATACTTTTAATTTATTAGTACTTTTTATAGTCACAAGCTAGAAAACTGATTTGACAAATAAATAATCTTTCGCATACTGAAAAGGTTTAAAGTATAAAGTCAGCTGCCCTTTCCTAATAGCTAACAGTTATGCAGATTTAATTAAACGAAGCATGGAGGGTGGGGTGTAGATATTTCAGTTACTTATGGAAGTTTAATTTTCCTTGTATTGAATGTAATAGAAAAGTCTAAAATTTTCTTCTTTCACAGGCTACATCGGGTATAATCACCAATTTATACATATATATCAAAGTCATTTTTAAACTCTCAATACTGTTTATAATATTTATTTTATTCACAATATATTTCTAGTTTGATCACTCAAAACACTTTAGTGTACAGTTTTCAAAATTAGTTTTCGTCAAATAGATTTGTTGTATTAATTTTTAGGCATTTTTAAAAACTTAATTCTAAAATATTATAGGGCATTTATTGAACATGCCTTGTCTGGTTCATAATCGTTAAAATATATTCTTCAGGAAATAGGGTTTATGACGTTATGCCGTATATTTCAAATAGATCCTTATAAAAAGATACTTTGGTGCTTAGAAAGTCCTTAATTTTTGTTCTGGAAAAAGAGAGGGAAGGTTCAAAATAATAATGTACAATTTTGTATTAATATATTAGGCTGCACTATTTAAATATAAATAAAATGAGAGAAAGCAGAACTCCAAGAGTTGCCATAGTTTTTATTATTTTAATGAAATTGTTTAATCCCCTGTTCGTTGTGCAAGTTATTCTCAACACCCTGAACATCCCAGTGACAGAAAAAAATATTTCTAAGCTTCAAAGGTATTAGAATTTTATTTGTTTACATTAAAATTTATAAATTTATTAATATAAACTTATATTTAATAAAACTAGTTATATGAAAGAATTGAAAGAAGTTTTGTACAGGGTTGGCAAGTTTTTGCCACATATGGAAAAAACCATGGTCGGTAAAAACTTCCCCGGCAAAAATAGGTTTTTGCCAGCAAAAATGGCAAAAACAGATTTTTGACCC
>CM063509.1:2607566-2615066 GCA_032207245.1 Pardosa pseudoannulata
TCTAACCCATAATGCTTAAAATACCTAAAAAGATTAATAACCGGTAACAAGAAAAAGAAAATCATTGTATAAGCGGTGCGCTTTAACACGTGTTCCCTATTAAGTTAGACTGGACTTTAGAAAACTGACCATATAAGTGGGGTGACCATACAGCTGGTACTGACTGTATAAAAGTGAGCATTTTCTCACTAAAAGAATCTTTTTTAGATTCTCTTTGATTTTAGATTCTGTGCCACTATTGCTGGCTAAAATAAGTTGAAGATCCAATTTAAATTTGTATTGAATGTGTTCCATTTTAGCCTTGAAACACAAATGTTTTTGGGCACTATTAAATTGCCAAAAAGTTTCTCAAAGCATATTTATTATTATTCTTAAGCAAGATTTTATTTTTTCAATATTTTCCGCTTTGGCTTCCTGGAGACTAGCTTAAATAATATATTTAACATGTCTTCAGGAGGAATTATAGCATAAAGTTTTATCTAGTGATCAGAAAATGAAAATTTTAAAAGACATATCAAGTAATTCCCACTTATTTTACATTCTTATTACAGGAAGATAATGCATTGTGATGCTACAGTAGAACCTCGGTATAACGACGCCCTGTGGGAATAATATGGTCGTTGTAACGAAAGGTTGTTGTAACGAACTGAAAAAAAATAATAAAAAAAAAAATGAGCAAAGAAATGATGCTACAGTGCATACCTAGAGAACACTTCTATTTATTTGTATTTCCATTACTGAATTTTTGAAAAAAAGTCTTTGATTGCTGCCTGTTTCGAGTTCATTTGGGAATTTTTCATTATCGCTGATTCCATATCCGTTAGATATTGAAGGAAATCTTCAGAATTCAATTGTCTTTCAAAATATGGACGTAAGGCACAGATTATATTGAAGGCTTCTTTTTCATTCCCTTTTTCAAAAGCTTGGACGATTTCTTCTCCGTCTTCGGAATCGCAGATTTCTTCATTTCTGGTAATACGGGCAATAAAATCGACCTCACTCAAATTTTCTCTGCAGCACTGTAAAGTTTCGTCTACCGCAACAAATTCATCAAAAGATAATTGAAGATTTAGTTCTCCCCTTTTCGTCACGCCCCCTCCCCTCCTTTAAGCAAACACAAAGAGAGGAGTACAAATTTCTGGAAGGTGCACCCCAGTGCAATAATTTTGAAATAGCCCACTTGCTCATGAGTTCTGCGGACTAAAATTCGTTCTAACGAAAAAATTATACGCTTTGGGTCGTTGTAATGATTCAAAATTAGCATTATTCGTATGGTAAAATAATTGGAACTGCTTAAGAAATTTTAATTACTTGGTCTTTTGGAAAACTTATTTTTATTATTGCATTATATTTTTAAGTTTGTTAATTAAAATTTTCACATTGTTCTATGTCTTAGTTAAAATTAATGACCTGAAACTGCAACAGTGTATTACAGTACAAGTGACATTTCACTTACTCAATGAATGTTTGTGTTCAATTTGTGCAATGTTTATGTGGCCCCTCAAAGTTTTTGTAAATGTTATGTATCCCCACAGCAAAAAGTTTTAAAAACCATGATTTAGACAAAAATTGTACTAAATCTTTTCCTTTTATTACTTTTACAGGTCAAATTTATTATAGAGAATTATCTCTACAAGGGTACGTAAGAGCTCGAAAGAATATTGTATCATTGTGTTTGTGAAAAAGAAACTTGTGCTTAGTGGAAGAGGTTTGTATGTCTGTAAAATATTAATAGAAAAGGTCAAAGTTCTAACACATGCTTTTAAAATTGAAAATACCAGAACATGTATAATTCGTATACGGAATAACTTGTGGTAGCACAGACTCAATGATTTATTTTTAGTTTAAAAATCGTTTGCAGTTTGTTACAAGCTTATCGTTTGCAAGTTTTGGTTTTGTTATAAAGTTTTCATAAAAATATATATGAAATAAAAGTTATTTTAAGAAGACTGGAAAATGTTTCGCTTCTTTTAATTGGATTATTATGCCTGACTAAAGGATAAGAATATAAATATAGCTCAAACTAATCGTATAATTAATTTAATATCGTAGTAATACACGATAAACTTTTAACAGCAGCACATATCTGTATCAGTCAGCATGCTAGGAACTAGAAATGAAGTAAGTGTATGTCATCTAAGAATTAAGCCATTTCTTTCCAGAAGTTGTCCACATTGGACAAATATTCAGAACCAATTTTAGGAAATATTTATTTACTAGAAATAAAAACTGTTACATAGAGAACGTGAGATGTAATCAAATGTTTTATTTGGAAACCATCAGCTAAATCATTATTTAACAGAGTGTTTTCATTGAAAAGTACCTTGAAAATGAATTTAGAAAAGTATATTACTAAAAATTCTGTTTGTTATTGATATGGATGAAAACACAATGGATCCATTTAGTTCCATAGATTCCGAGGAAAGTTCTTTTACTTGTAATGTATGTAAGAAATCATTTTCTGAAAAGTGCAATTTAATTTCTCATCTTCGTTGTCACACAGGGAAAATGCCACATATTTGCACTATATGTGAAAAAGCATTTCCTCAAAAGCACAAGTTAGAAGTTCATATTCGTTCCCACACTGGGGAGAAGCCATTTGCTTGCAGTATATGTCACAAAACATTTTCTCTGAAACAATACTTAATTGTTCATCTTCGTTTCCATACTGGGGACAGACCCTATTCATGCAGTACATGTACGAAAGCCTTTACTAAAAGTTCTGACTTAAAAGACCATATTCGTTCCCATACTGGCGAGAAACCATATGTTTGCAATATATGCAACAAAGCACTGTCTAATAGATCTGCTTTTAAAAGACATCTTCGTTCCCATACTGGTGAGAAAGTATTTGCTTGCAGCATATGTAAAAAAGTGTTTTCTAACGGTTCAGACTTAAAAGTGCATCGTCGGGGTCATATTCGGGAGAAGCCATTTCCTTGCAGTTTTTGTAAAAAAGCATTTTGTAGAAGATATGACTTAGACATTCATCTTCATTCCCATACTGGGGAAAAACCTTACGCTTGCAGTATATGTAAAAGATCATTTTCTCAAAAAAGCAACTTGAATCGTCATCTTCGTTACCATACTGGGGAGAAACCGTTTGTTTGCACTGTTTGCAAGAGAACATTTTCTAATAGAATTGGATTAGAAGTTCATCTTCGTTCTCATACCGGGGAGAAACCGTATGCTTGCAGTATGTGTGACAAAACATTTCGAACTTGTACTGAGTTGAAAGTTCATCGTCGCTCCCATACTGGGGAGAAACCATTTACTTGTAGTGTATGTAAGAAAGCATTTTCTCAAAAAGGCAACTTAAATCGCCATCTTCGTTATCATACTGAGGAGAATGAAGGGAATCAACTTTTGCCACAAGAACTGGACATTGTGACCTGATGGATTTTTGTACCAAAACACAAAAAACACAACCCCTAGAGTTCTTCCCAGGTATATAAAAAATATCAGCCTATAATTAGAATCATAATATTGGCTTACATTAAATAGACATCCCTAAATGATTTCTCTGAATGTCATTTTTTGATATTAATGTTGGTCCACAAAATCTCTGAATATCATATATATCACGATATCTGTAAGTATTATTTAAATATGGAATTACAGAATCCTAGGGTTCTGCTGCACACACTTTAACACTAGAATTACGGAAGGGGTCATTTTGACATCTAGCGAATTTTTTATCTCTGACAGCTCTTCTATTTTTTTTGCAAATATCTTAATCCTTTCTTGACTTTTCCTAAATCATTGTGATTTACGAAATAGTAAAGATTTCAAGAAAATCGTATTTTTATTTTAGCCCTCACAAATGATTATACCTAGAAATACAGCAGGCTATATAATGATATTGAAGACAAGTGTAAACTTCATAATGACTCTTTCACTATTTTATTAGCAGAACTGGAAGCGTTCACAGCGTTGTTGAACGTAAGGGGGCATTAGCCGCCAAGGGCTTACCAATTCTTAGTTTGTGGTCCAAGACACGGGGACCAAAGTGTTTTCATGAAACTATGAGTAGAGATAGGTTTCCGGAAATTATGAAATTTCTTCGTTTTGAAAATAAACTAACAAGGTCTTCACGTTTGCAGTGTGATAAATTTACACTAATATCCGAGGTATGGAATACTTTTATAGAAAATTGTAAGCTTTGCTACAAACCAAATGAAAATATTACGTTTGATGAACAGTTTTCCCTACAAAAACAAGATGCCGTTTTTTGCAGTATATGCCCAACAAGCTCGATAAATTCGGAATAAAATTTTGGCTAGAAGTAGATGTTAGGACCAAATACTTATTGAACGGATTTCCATATTTAGGAAAAGATGAAATGAGACCAAGTGATCAAAGTTTACGAGAGAACGTAGTAAATCGTTTAGTTGATCCTACATAACTGCAAAGTCTGTATATTTTAAAAAACAAACTGTAGTTGTCATAATTTCCGTTATTTTAATTTATTTTTCACAAATATATTATATTATATAGAGAAATACGCAGATATCTTATCAAGGGGTCAAAATGACACCCGCCGTAATTCTAGGTATACAAAGACCACCGTAATTCTAGTGTTAATAAACCCTCCTCTAAGTCATTGATTACTACTGAAGAAACTGGGGAACAGATGCAGGTGCATTTATTTTTGTACCCTTATGTTGAGGATTGGTTTTCGTGTCTTAAGAATTTCTACCCTTTCTTTTGCTCTTCTAAATATTTCTAATCCACTTAACACTTTACCGACCGGTATCGGTTCGAACATACTATGCCCTTTCACCGCCCGCTCATCCGAGACACCGGCTCAGTTTCGGTAATTATATGTTTTGATTGGCAGTCTACCTCTCCACGGAATTAAACATTCATCTAGAGACAATTGCTGATCTGGTTTATATACGTTGTTCAATTTTTCCCTGAAATAATCAATGACAGGCTGGACCTTCACCAACCTATGCGAATGGGGAGAAATATCGTTATTATTACAAAAATGCCAGTTTGGCATTATTTGCAAAAAGATGTTCCTGCTCATCACCTTCGAGAAGAACGGCGTTTCTGTAGACCAATAATCGTAGCGAACGTCCTTCTTTACTTGTCCCGTGAGAATGATCGGACCCAAAAATTTCTTCATTTCACGTCTTTCCATTTTTTTTTTCGTTTTTGATGTAATTCTATATTTTTCCACAATTTGATAACGATATCTGTGAGACTCCCCCACGAAGTGTTCAGTCAGGTCACTTCCAATGAATCAATTCACAATATCCATTACGTTTTCGGAGGAACTTGGCATCATTTTTTACGCCAGAGCTGCCTTCGAAAGGTTCCAGAATGATACTCTTGTCGTTCGTTGAACATGTATCGTTGTTGCCTTCAACATTATTATTCATGTCCTCGTCTTCTGAATCACTGTATATGAGCGGTACAGGACGTCGCTTTCGAATGGCTATCACTTTCTTTCGTCGTCAGTACTACTTGCTGAACGGCAGTCGAGACAATGTGACAGGTATTCGAGATAAAACTCGCCGAGACTATCCTTTCCATTCATTTCTAAGGGCTAAAGCTTAGAAAAAAGCACCGATTATCTGAATAAAGAATGCGAAATGCTTGCTGCTTGTCAATCTAACCTAACCAAATCTAACAGAAAGATCAAAAGTCGATTAATCGACGACCGGTCGGTAAGCGCTGGGGAGCAAACGTCGATTAATCGACGACCGGTCGGTAAAGTGTTTTTATTAATACTTTTACCTGTTTTGAATACTTTTATTTATTCTTAATTTTGCTTATGACTTTCACTACTTAAAGCAATTCTTGACATGGTTATCTATTGTTTTAAAATATATTAGGACTTTTAAAATAACATATTTTTTAGGTTCAAGCTAGGACTGATATTTAAAAATGTGTTACATATGATATTTATAAACCTGCAATCATGCCTGCAAGTACATATTTACGTAATTTTACATAGTGCATAATTTTAACTTTTAAAAGATATATATATATATATTATAAATATATGCTCATTAAACTTCATTAACATTCATTTGATGGAAATTCTGTAGCATTTTGAAGAAAAAATTGTATTTATTCAGTCTTTTTTCATGATCTAACATGCTAAAATTTTTTAAAAATTCTTATCAATCTCACGTTTATACAATAATGAGACCCTAAGAAAATAAGAATGGCATAAAAAAGGGAAGTAATTTCTTTACTGTTTTTATCATAGCATAATAAGGGGAAAATGAGTGATCTTGAAGTACCTATTCTGAATACGCAGAACATACTAGAAGTGTAAGAACAGTAAGTAATATGTAAAAGCACTATATCATAGAAACTATACAACTTGTCCGATATTAATTTGTATGATAATAAAAATGTATTTAAAAGCATTTTTTTCTATTTGTATTAATGTTTTCTAAATTAAAGTTAAAATGTCCTATTGTTCTGTCTTTGAAAAAAGATTTTTTCAACGTGTCCCTTTACAAAGGGTTTAACTCTTTCAGGGCTCCTGGTCAGGAATGACACGAAAACCCTAAAAATGTCAGGAAAATTAGTTACATGCAATGATTTGTTTACATCCTCTTCATAATAGTTCTGTAAATCCATTTTTTTAATGGCTGAAGTACAAGTTATATTCTATTTGATAACTTAAAGGAAACATATTTTTTTTTTAAATATGAATTTAATTATTGATAATGTTATTACTTCTCTAACTCAATTTTTATGTGAAATAATTAATAGTATGGAACAGATGTATTACAGACGCCGGTCTCGTCCACCATGTTTTTTTGGCGACCAACAGAAAAACGCGTGTTTTGAAAAATCGCCAAGTAGAAAAACATGGCGGTCACATGGCATATTTGAAATACAACATTAACAAAACTAAACTTTAAACGAAAAAAAAAAACGTTAACAATTTAAAGCATTATTAAAGTAAAATTAGCATAATAATTATAATTTTTACGTTATTTAAAAAATGAATAATAGATTAGTAATATTTGTGATATGTATCAACAGAATAAACGCAATATATAGCATTTTAATAAGCACTAATATTATAAGAAATCTAACGTGAGGGGGGATTCCCCCCCTTGTAGTAAAAGAAATGCAAAATAAATAACAGATGAAAATTAGAAAGTATAGCGCCACAAACATTCTTCAACACTCCTATCTCCCTTGTTTGTTTGTTTGTTTGGAGTGCTACGATTTGCTTTTTGCAACACATGGGCTAATGAGACCGGGACCTACGGCTTAAAGCCGATTCCGAACGGCTACGTACATCCATGCCACTGTGGGATTCGAACCCACGAACTCCGGTACCGAAGGTCAGTACCCTAACCAATCGGCCATCGTTCGGCCCTACCTCCCTTAAAACTTTAAAATAATTCTTTATTGCTCCCTGCCCCCGAAAAAAACTCAACTTAGATTTGGAATACCTTTGTTTCCACACACTTGGAGTTTAGAAAGAAATGCAGATCCCACCTCACACGTAAGAATATCCTG
>CM063509.1:2622566-2642566 GCA_032207245.1 Pardosa pseudoannulata
CGTTCTCTCACCTCTTCTGTCCGTCCGTTGCGGTTGCCGTCAAGGGTGACTCACACCACAGACGTATCTAAAATTTTTTTCGGGGAGAGTCCAAAGTTTTAATCCAGAACCTCATAAGTTCAAGCCTCAAAAAGTTCATGAAACACACACACACAGGCCAAGTACATCTATCCACCCATAGTTTTGCAGGCCTATTTCATTATTTAATTTTATTCCCATAAATATCTATGGAAGTATAATATCAAAGAATATCTGAAAAAGACGACTAAGGTTTCCAGCGTGGAAACCGAACTGTAGATATTGGTTCTAACTAGGGATGCAACGGATGTCAATTTGGCCGGATAACGGATACCGGATATCCGGCCGGATGTCAGCATGTTTCGCACTTTTTCTTTTGAAATTTATTTTACATAAATCAACGTTATGTACTTTATTTTTGCTACCAAACTGTAGTATTTTATTCACCTTGTATATTTTTTAATGAGTCGACTATTTGTACTATAATTTATTTTAAATTTTTTCTCTAAGTTTCAGTACTTAATATCTCAATTCGACATTATTAAATTAGAAAAATCAGATTTTAATAAAATTATTTTAATAGTCTTTTACCTCCCTTCTTTAATGGTTCTTATGTTTGTATCTGAAAATTTTCGAGAACCTACTCCCACCTTTTTTCTTAATAAATTGACTTTATTCTTCAATCTTCCAAAAAAGAACGTTCGTCTTTTGTTCTCAGATGCAACAACACAATTCTGCGGTTGAGGCTGAAAAAAGAACGATTTACGACTTTTTTAATGAAATGTATAAATGAATGTAATATTTTCCATAATTTTTTTTACATAACGTTCCAATATACTTATACGTATTGTTTCATGTAGTATATTATTTAACATTTCGTATTTTTTTTGTTATATTTATTTTATTTCTCGGTGTATTATTTTTGGCCGGATAATTGTAATATCCGGCTACTACGAATTGTCCGGTATAGTGACCGGATACAGTATGTTGGCTTGATAACCGTTGCATCGCTAATTCTAACTGTAAAATGTTGATATGTAGAAAATGGACAAAGTACTTATAAAAAAAGTTAAACTACGCCCGAACCGTGTCAGAAGCCTGGACTGGCAAGAAACGAAATAATGCCGTTAAAGCAATCTCTCTATTTTTCGAACTCTATATAATTTTCGATATTGTGATATCTTAATGTTTTTTATGAATTAATATAATAATTAATTTAGGTTATGGCATCAGTATTTTGAGATGCATATGGTATAATATTCATCGACTATCTTGAAAAGGGAAAAAAAACAGTCGCATTTGAAGAATAAGAAAGGGCTGTTTCATTCAAGACTATGCACCGTGTCACAAGTCAATGATGGCAAAATTATATGAATTAGGCTTCGAATTGCTTCCGAATCCACAATATTTTCCAGATCTGGCCACCAGCCACTTTTTTCTTTTGTCAAACCTCAAGAGAATGCTCGCAGGAATGAAATTTACTGCAAATGGAGAAGTAATCGCAGAAACTGAGGCCTATTTTGACGCTAAAAAATTCGTACTATAAAAATGATATCGAAAAAATGCATGATCATTATAATCATTATATCGCCATTGAAGGCAACTACATTGATTAAATTAAATTTTATCAAAAAAAATTTTTTTTATGTTAGCTTACAAACTTTTCAGCTCAACTGTTATATATTACGATTATAATTTAGATTATATTTAAAATTTAGAATGTGTTATTAATATATAATATCGTGGCTATATTGCAGTGTCAGAATGTTTCGAAGGGTTAAGCGATCTGTAAGCTACTATCCGTCGTCAAGAGAGTCCGGCAGATTTCGACCAATTAGACGACGTCTTCGGAGTGTTGCCAGGATACTTTTTTCCGATTGCGGGGGACGGGATCCTAAATGATCCTTCGGAAGAGAGGCAGTAACGGAATTTTTCCTTTAACACCGATTACTCCTAGATTTCGGGAGGTCAGTCTCGCCGCTCGTTAAAGGCCGAGAAAAGCCTTGAATTTAAGGGGATAGCGTACAAATTGAGAAATGCGGCGCTGACTTTAAAATAGAGGTTAGACCACTGAAACCAAATTTTATAGTAGGAGCACAACTCTCCTCCTCTTTTGACATTAGAGTATCGGTCAACCTAAAACAGCGATCTGGGTCAAACTAATACCGATAAATAGGGTTTGGTCTGCAGTGCTGCGGTCTACTGTTTTGTCACATGACTTCTCACGAGACCTGGCTCTACTGCTTAAAGCCGACTCCGAACGGCTACGAACATCCCTGTCAGCAGCGGGATTCGGTAGCCGAGCTGAAAGAGAAGAAGGACATAAATATCTAGTTTATGTTCCTACACAATTTTGTAAAAAAGGACACATAATATTACAATAATAATTTAATAATTATAATAATTTTATAATAATCTGGGGGAGGGAGAGGCATTTTACGTCTTTGTGCCGATGGTCCAGCTTTGAATGGATTGGGACGATAACATTGGAAAGGATATGACTGATCCTTGCTGTTATTCCGAAAACACGCTGTATTTATAAGCAATGGCAGTGATTCATTTTAAAATATTAAATTGTAATAATGGACTAACAATAATAACACTAGCATATAGCCCCTCATATGATGGGATCAGTAAAATTTTTAATTTTCCAAAATTGTAAAATACTCTATGAGGCAGATAAAAAAATGATTCGATTTTTGGCTGAGCATTATCTGGTACACACTCAATAATTTGTTTACCTTCATACTCCTCTAAAGTCTCCCGATACTGTGAATGTAGTTTAGAATCACGTTAAATTCATTTAGTCAAACCATGTGGATATGCATGAAAAAAAAAACACACACACAAACAAACAAAATTCTTCATTTTCAAAGATATATAGCCTAAACGCTAGATATTTATGAGTCCGTGAAATAGGCTCCTAGACTTTTGTTAAACGTATTTGTTGTTAATACCGGTGATAAAATTTTCATTGCAGCAAAAAATAATCGATGTTTAAATTTAAAGTTAACACATGTGTACCTAATATATTATTTAATACAAATATAAAGGAAAACGTGATATCTAAATTCAGTGATAAAAATATGAAAATACTGCTGACGATATTTAAATAATTTAAAATAAGAAATGATTCAATGAGATGGTGAAAGGAATGACGTCATAATGCTGGAAAAAATGTTATTTTTATCTATTTATTATATAATAAATTGATAAATTTAATCCCCTGCTCTTAACCGGGGAAAATAGGGCTCAAATTAATGGCATTAAAAGCTCGAAAAGGAGGGAAGGGGTGGATTTCGAACGTTTTAAAGACGACAGTATTTTCCGCTGTGTTGTGAAGCCTATTTATACCAATTTATTTGAGAATCGGATCGATAGTTTAGGAGAAGATAAACTTTAAAATTTTGCTAACCCTACCTCATCAAGAAATCAATATGGATGCCTGTATCCATTCCAGGTCCAACCGCAAAATCGAAAGAAAATAAGTTTGTCGGGCCAAGATAAATTTTCTAAAATTTTAAAAACAATATACAAGTATCTAACGGTTTCAATACCTTAAGGAGATGAATGAAATTGGGATTTCATTTTTAAAAGTTCCTTATACTGAGGTACGAAGTGAGATGTATTGCTATTAATGAACGATGTTAAATGCTCTACTTCTGAAATGATTCTTTCTAAGGTTCAAAGTTGAAAACACCTGTTCACGTATAAGAAGCCAATAGACCGCCGATCATGAGATAATAAATTTGTGATAGAATATTTAAGCAAAGTAGAAAAAGAGATGGATATATAATGTATAAATATATATTTCTTTTAATTTGCCTCTTATCGGCAACTTAAAATTCCATCCGAGGGCCAGATAGAACCTTCCGGCTGGCTGTAGTTTGCCCATCCCTGGTCTAGACCAAAGAATTAATTTTTTTCTAAAATGGATATCAAGATCACACAACGGTAAAACAGTTCTTCCGCAAAAAATTGTTGCAGAGCATCGTACTAAGATATCATCAGGTTTTGTACCTCTACCATTTTATCCTCCAGACCAAATCCTTCCGAAATTTCTTGATAATCCCTTCCTTTATTTTTCTCCGACAGAGTCGGTATTTGTGCGTTTTTCGATTCTTGCCTCCCTACTCTTTCCTTTCACCCCAGTCCATCTGAGAATTTCGGTCAGGCTGCTTTTCGGAAAGGAAATTCCGTTTAATCAATTCGATTACATGTCGTAGGTAAACCTCTTTCTCCAATCCCACCTTTCGTAACTTTCGGAAATTTACGGCTCATTATACATTTGGAAGGTAAATGTGCGAGTCGAAGAGAGGTCAGCGGGGAGTGAAACGAGGAAAAGTTCGAATTCGTCATCCAGCACTTCAGACTTCAGGTAATCACGTCACTGTAGTTTCCCGAATAGGTACCAAGGCCAAAAAAAGATGGATTACGAACGGTACACGATTTGACCTAATAGGTACCATATCTACGTCTTTCATCGAAGCATATTTATATTGTTACAAATTTCGTAAATATACATGTATTTTGGTTTATATTGTGTAATTCAATGAAAACTGACAAATTGGTGAGATATTGGCTCCTTGGCGTCGTTTTTAGGCCACTCATTTTTAAGCACCAACTTGACGATATATCGCCAAATTTGGTGACTTGTCTACATGCTTGGGGAACGTCTGTCACTAGTAATTTCGAGAACATTCCAGGCTCTTGAGAACATATATACTGAATGCGGATGTCAGCTGAAGGAGTCAGTCAGCTTAAAAAGGTGTTAGTGTTCACGAATGTGTCACTTGGTGGGAGAGAGTTTTGTATTGTCGCCAACCAAGCCAGTTTTTCGCCATTGGCTGTTGTAAACTTGTTTTATTTGCAAGACAAATAAGTCTTGTTACTCTGCTGTCCTGTAATGAAAGACTATTCAATCCACTGTGACGCCTTCAATGTTCTTGATTGAGAAGTAGCTTGAAGAAGGATCACAGTCACGATAGAATTGGAAAATCACTTTCATTTTCTCTGGAGTAAATAAGGGGTATGTACAGTATGTACAGAGGAATTCTAATGCTCACAAAACAAGTCGAAAAGAAGATTTTTGATGGCACTGAATTACCACGACGATCAAAGATGGAAAAAGAATAAGGATTAAATAATTTCACAAATCGAGGAGGCTCTTCCAGGTTGCAATGCAAACCCAATCTATCCGAGACCCTGCCGTTCCTTATGTGAGCGGACTTGACGAGTCTCCCGAACGCAATCACTAAAAGGCTGACTCCGGTCAAAAGCCTCCACGAGGTCAAAGCACCTCCGTAAAAAATGTCGAAAAACCCCCGAGTAGCAAAATTCTACGGTTTTTTATACCTGCGGGTCAGTGACGGTTCCGTCAACCGTTTTTGGGTCAGTTACGATTCCAATTACCTCAGAACTCCAGCTAAGATTACAGCTAGTTTTTTAGCTGAATTCTCATTCGTTGGCTCTCTCGATTGAGGCTTCTAGAAGCAATCATCTGGTGGTCATTACCAGCAACCGATCAGGGCGTAACACCTATTCAAGTGAACTGTTACCATCCCAGACACTCTGTCGCCGCGCTATTGTAGCCGGACTGAACAGGAGGCTTCAAATCAGCTGATTACGGTCTCTAGTTCTGAAAAAAGGGGGGGTCTTCACACCCCGAACGCTAAGCTTGGGCAATTCGAAACAATATACATACATACATACACACACACACACACACACACATATATATATATATATATACACATATATTAAAATCTGACTGTAACTATCTATGTTTGTATGTATGTATGTGCGTACTGAGAAGTGCTGGACGAATTGCCTAGCGAACTGCTTGACGTAGAAGTACGCTAAAGGTACCAAAAGAGGCGGAACGATCCGGGGATGTCATTTCGCCCATTCGCGTTCCGATATTCGAATTAGTACGAAAGATAAGAAAGAAAAACCGACCCAAATCACACTTTAATTTTTCCGCACGCGCATTTCCATTGTTCAGTTGGTGGGAAAAACAATGATGGACTCTCATTATTGGCGCTATTGTCTCCCGATATTTTGCAATATGATTGAATTTAAAACAGAGCAGCGATTGCCAATAACGGGAAATGTTTGTCACTAACATATAATATACAGGACGAACTCTCCAAAACCTCTATGTTGGATGCAGAAGCAGCAACAGCAGCAGTAACAGCAACAACAGCAGCAGCAGTAAGAGCAGCAGCAACATTACCAGCAGCAGCAACAGTAGCAGTAACAACAGTAGTAACAGCAGCAGCAGTAACAGCAGCAGCGACAGCAGCAGCAACAGCAGCAGCAACAGCAGCAGTAACAGCAGCAGCAGCAACAGCAAAAGAGAGCAACAGCAGTAACAGCAGCAACAGTAGCATTAACAGCAGCAGCTAACAGCAGCAGCAGTAACAGCAGCAGCGACAGCAGCAGCAACAGCAGCAGCAACAGCAGCAGTAACAGCAGCAGCAGCAACAGCAAAAGAAAGCAACAGCAGTAACAGCAGCAACAGTAGCATTAACCGCAGCAGCAACAGCAGCAGCAACAGCAGCAACAGCAGCAGCAACAGCAGCAGCAACAGAAGCAGGAGCAACAGCAGCAGTAACAGCAGCAGCAGCAGCAACAGCAGCAGCAGTAACAGCAGCAGCTCCAGCAGCAAAAGCAGCAGCAACAACAGCAGCAACAACAGTAGTAACAGCAGTAGCAGCAGCAACAGCAACAGAGCAACAGCATCTGCAACAGCAGCAACAGCAGCAGCAGCAGAAGACACAGCAGATCAGCAGCAGCAGAACAGCAGCAGCAGCAACAGCAGCAGCAACAGCAGCAGCAGCAACAGCAGCAGCAGCAACAGCAGCAGCAGTAACAGCAGCAGTAGAACAGCAGCAGCAGCAACAGCAGCAGCAGCAATAACAGCAGCAGCAACAGCAGCACCAGCAGCAGCAAGAACAGCAGTAGCAGCAACACAGCAGCAACAGCAACAGCAGAAGCAATAGCAGCCGAAACAACAGTAACAGCAGCATCAACATCAGCAGCAGTAACAGCAGCAGTAACAGCAGCAACAGCAACAGCAGAAGCAAGAGCAACAGCAGTAATAGCAGCATCAATAGCAGCAGAAACAGCAGCTGCAACAGCAGCAGTATCAGCAACTGCAGCAACAGCTACAACAGCAGTAACAGCAGCAGCAGCAACGGCAGCAGCAACAGCAGCACCAACAGCAGCAGCAACAGCAGCAGCAGCAACAGCAGCAGTAACAGTAGCAGCATCAGTACCAGCAGCAGCAACAGCAGAAGCAACAGCAGCCTTATCCTTCCTCTTTTTCTATACCAAATTCATTCTTGATAGGATAGCAAAGGCGGAGAGTAATATTTAAATTTCTGGAATGTTTGTATTTGAACCTTCATATACACTAATTAGTTCGCACACAACGTGCAGGCGTTGTACGTTTGGTAGAATGTTTATCCACTTGATCGTTGTACTGTTCGGTTTGCCTGTTCTATCCCCGACGCAGCCAACTTTTTTTAATGTCGAATAAATTTAATATTTTCTGGTTTTTCTTTTAAATTCTTATTCCGAAAGTATTTTATTATTCTTAAAATAAATTTTTACTATTTTTTCAACTTTTTATGATTTTTATAATTTTTATTTTATTAAATTCACGTGTTGCTTTACGGATGTACCTGGCCACATAAACATTTCATGATTTGTATCCTTAAACTTTCTGTTCTTAATGTAATAATAGCCTAAGTTATCTGTCCGTCTGTCCTGGAAGTTATGAAGCGGTTGGAACTGGAATGGATAGATTATCCATATTGGATTTTTGGCGAGTTAGTCTTTTAGGGGCGAGTTAGGGCAGCAGCAACAGCAGCATCAGTAACAGCAGCATCAGTAACAGCAGCAGGAACAGCAGCAGCAACAGCAGCAAAGCAGCACCAGCAGCAAAAGAAGCAACAACAGTACTAGCAGCAGCAGCAGGAGCAACAGCAGCATCAGTAACAGCAGCAGCAACAGCAGCATTAACAGCAGCAGCAACAACAGCAGCAACAACAGTAGTAACAGCAGTAGCAGCAGCAATAGCAACAGCAACAGCAACAGCAGCAGCAACAGCAGCAGCAACAGCAGCAGCAACAGAAGCAACAGCAGAACAGCAGCAGCAGAACAGCAGCAGCAGTAACAGCAACAGTAGAACAGCAGCAGCAGCAACAGCAGCAGCAGCAAAGCAGCAACAACAGTACCAGCAGCAGCAACAGCAGCAGTAACAGCAGTATCAACAGCAGCAGCAGTAACAGCAGTAGTAACAGCAGCAGCAGCAACAGCAGAAGCAAGAGCAAGAGCAGTAATAGCAGCATCAACAGCAGCAGCAACAGCAGCAGCAGAAACAGCAGCTGCAACAGCAGCAGTATCAGCAACAGCAGCAACAGCTACAACAGCAGTAACAACAGCAGCAGCAACGGCAGCAGCAACAGCAGCAGCAGTAACAGCAGCAGTAACAGCAGCAGCAGCAGTATCAGTAACAGCAGCAGCAGTAACAGCAGCAGCAACAGCAGCAGCAAAAGCAGCAGCAGCAGCAACAGCAGCACCAGCAGCAAAAGGAGCAACAACAGTACCAGCAGCAGCAACAGCAGCAGCAGAAGCAACAGCAGCAGTAACAGCAGCAGCAGTAACAGTAGCAGCAACAGCAGCATTAACAGCAGTAACAACAGTACCAGCAGCAACAACAGCAGCAGCAACAGCAGCAGGGGCAACAGCAGCAGCAACAGCAGCAACAACAGCAGCAACAACAGCAGCAGCAACAGCAGCAGCAACAGAACAGCAGCAGCAGCAACAGCAGCAGCAGCAACAGTGTTGGAAATGTTCATCGATAAAAAGAAAATATCGATACAAATTTCGGTCGTAACCGCATTTCATTTTATGTAACTATATTGAGTCAGCCATGATATAAATTAACTTCCCGGTAGGCTCCGGGTTTGTCTTGCTTTTGCCTTGTGTTTTATTCTTATGTTAATAAATATTTTGGTAAGCAAAATCGAAGTACTGTGTTTAGAATTGCTTTCTTAAATTTGATTTTAATGCCTGGTGTGTAATTTGTTTTGTCGTTCGATCTGGATGAATCAACATCCATGAAATTTACCCCAACACGGTTATGGGCCTGTTATGCCATGTTATTCTCTTGTTATGCTGATGTGGTTAAGAATTTTGATGTGGATTAAAAATACATGAATTTGTGGTATTCAAATGAGCAGTTTCTTAAATATTCTACTTTATTGAATTAAGATGACGCAAGTTTAAGAACTAACCTATGATTTCCCAAAGCTTTCTGATTATAATTATCCTTCTTGGAAACTTGATATTAAATGTGTTCTTATTGATAGAAACTGTTGGGAGCTCATTTCTAATCCAAAGCTTGAATGTAAAAAGGATGCAAGTGATAGTGAGAAAAGAGACTTTGAGTGGCGTAAACGCAGAGCCTTCACTACTATTTATCCGTCAATTGAAAGAAAATTTCAAATTCTCATAACGCAAACAGAAGATGGAAAGGAAGCTTAGGATATTTTGAAACTAAATTTTGAACCAACATCCCGAGCACAGTTAGCTGGATTAATAGATGAATTCTTCGAAATGAAACTGAACTCGCAAGAAGAAACAGTTGGCTTGTTTTGTAAGAAAATTGAAGAAAAGAAGCTTTAAATTAAAGATGCAGGATTTGATATGCCAGAACTATTAGTTTGTTTCCAATTAATCCGACGACTACCTAAGGAATATGACAACCTAGTTCAAATATTATATCGTTTAGAAGATAAAGAGTTTTCGTTAGAAAATGTGTCAAAACAACTTATCAGTGAGTATGGTAGAATCAGCTTAAAAATGAAAGATGAAAGCAAGGATGTAGTACCCATTGCAAATGCCTATGCAACGAAATTTAAACCAACTACAGATAAATCTTATAACGTGAAGAAAGAAAGCAGAGGAGAATCATCGTGTACAAGCAGTGGAAGCGACCTGGAACCCAGTAGAATCTCGAATATTTCACCGTCTGTTCGTATGGGACCGAATATAGTTTGCAGCTACTGCAGGAAGTATGGTCACCAAGATACAAGGTGTTTCAAAAGGAAGAGAGAAAGAGGGAGAAAGCAAGTCTTCTACAGCGAAACTAGGATTCTTCATAGGGACAGGATTAATCCCGAATTTGCTTTAGCGTCTTCAGACAACGAATATGTGGAATTTCTGATAGATTCAGCAGCAATGTCACATTTTACGAACAATAAAGAACTGTTTACAACGTACCTTGAACTATCCCCTCAACAAGTGCTTATTGGTGATAAAGACAAATCATCTGATGTACTAGGAGATGGAGATATTGATTTCACTATACTAGACGTAAAAGGTAATGTAGAAATAACTTTAAAAAATGTGTTATATGCTCCTAATATGAGACGAAATTTAATTGGTGGGGCTAATATAGACATTGCTGGTAACAAAATTCAATGGGAGAATAATAAAATGATTGTATATGATAAATTTAATAGGTATTGTTTTACTGTACCCTTAATTGGTAAATTGTATGTAGTTAAAGGTTATGCATCAAAATGTAAAAATTTTGCTTTTTCTACTAGTTTAAGTTCGGAAATTATACATCGTAGATTTTGTCATACTAATTTGCCTTTACTTGAAAAAATGAGTAAAACTAATTGTGTTAAAGGAATTGAAAATATAGATTGTAAAGCTAAACATAAGTTATGCAAAACTTGTATAGTAGCAAAATCTAATAGAAAATCATTTAAAAGAGGATACTCGTATAAACGCATTACCAAAGAGGTATTAAATAGAGTTTATATGGATTTATGGGGACCTTCTCCTGTTAACTCATTAGGAGGGGGGAGATACTTTTTGTCTATCATTGACGATTATTCTAGATTAACTGAAGTCTATATAATTAAAGATAAAACCGAAGTTTTCGAATGCTTTAAAAAATATTTGGCAAAATCAGAAAGACAGACAGGGAAAAAATTGAAATGTGTTAGAACAGATAATGGGTTAGAGTTTTGTCATAATGAATTTGAGAAACTTCTAACTGATTTAGGGATAAAAATTGAAAGATCCTCACTTTATACACCAGAGCAATTAGGTGTAGCAGAAAATTTTAATAAAGTAGCCAAGAATGCAGTCAGATCCATGGTAGAGGATAGTGGACTAAAACCAACATTTTGGGGGGAAGCTTTATTAACATTTGTTCATACGAAAAATAGAACCGAACACAGCCTAACTGAAGGTATCACTCCTCAAGAATTATGGACAGGATTCAAACCTTCGGTAAGACATTTACGAATTTTTGGCTCTTTAACATTTGTACATGTTCCTAAAGTTAAACGAAATAAACTACAACCTAAAGCTTTATTAGGAATTTTTGTTGGGTATGCAATTAAAACTAAAGGATATAGAATTTACATTCCGAAAGAAAGACGTATCGTAGAAAGTATACATGTTCGTATAGATGAAAGTAGAAATGGTGTTAAGGAATTGTTTTGGAAAAATAATTGTTATAAAAATATAAAATCTAATTTAAATGAATCGGAAGTTGAGAAAAACAACTTTAAATACGCGACACTAGACTTAAACCATGAATTACCCGGAAACAATTTGAACGAAACTGTAGATGGGAAGGTAAAGGAAAAAACGTTAGACTTAAGTTCTATAAACATTTCAGAGTGGAAAAGAGTTGAAAGGCCTAGAAATAAAAGTAAGAGAGTTGATGTATATTATTATACTCCTATCACAAATAAGAGACGTAGATCTTTAAACGATGCTAAGAGATATTGTGAGGAAAATAAAATTTCTTATGAACCTGATAAATTTGATTTTAAACCTAAAACTAAACATCCTAAGGTAGCAAGTGTATCCAATAGCTCTGATCAATCCTCAATTAGTGATTTAGATAGCTCGGATTTAGCTGAGATGTTTCGAGACGAAATTTATAATGTTGAAATACCTAAATCGTTTGAGGAGGCACGTAAATGTCCAGAAAGTGGTAAATGGAATGTAGCAATGGAGGAAGAAATTAAAATGATGAAAAAGCGAAAAGTTTGGCAATTAGTTGATCCTCCTGAAAACGCTTCAATAATTGGAAGCCAATGGGTATATAACATAAAAAATACTGAAAATAATGGTAAAAAGTATAAAGCTCGTTTGGTAGCACAGGGATTTAAACAAAAACCTGGTATTGATTATACAGATATATTTTCACCTGTTGTAAATTTTTCAATTGTAAAACTAATGTTTATTTTTTTAGTTTCTATGTTAAGCTGGTGTAATGTTCAATTAGATGTTAAATCGGCTTATTTATATGGAAATTTGAAGGAGATTGTATATATGAAACAACCTCCAGGTTATACAGAGAAAGGATTAGAAAATAAAGTGTGCTTATTGAATAAATCCATATATGGTTTAAAGCAAAGCGGACGTGAATGGAATTCTGAATTAAGTACTATATTACATAATATAGGATTTTGTAAGTTAAAATGGTGTAATTGTTTGTATAAAATGCAGAGTAATGCAGTTTTAGTTGTTTATGTTGATGACTTGGTATTATTTGCTGAAAATAAAAATGTATTGCTATCTGTAACCAAAATGTTAAAAGCTAATTTGGAAATTACTGAAATAGGAATAACAAAGTATTTGTTGGGTGTTAACTTTGAAGAGATTAATGGTTTGTTATACATTCATCAAAACACGTACGTTGAAAAATTAGAATTTAAATTTAAGGATTTGCCAAAAAGTTATGTTAAACTACCTTTTAAACCTGGTTATATTTTGCCTGACAAAATTGATGAAAAAGATATAGTAGAAAATGAAGTAATGCAAAAATTTCCATACAGATCGTTAATCGGATATTTGTCATTTTTGTCATCTAGATCAAGACCTGACATTAGTCTTGCTGTACACATTATGTCTCAATTTTGTAACGACTACACATACAAACATTGGTTAATAGTAGTAGATATTATGAACTATGTTTTTTCCACTAAAAACTATAAAATGAATATTTCTAATGTAGCTTCTATGAATCTGTGTGCTTATTCAGATGCCAATTGGGGATCTCATCTGACCAAAAGACACTCAAGTAGTGGTTATATAATTTACTTTGGCAATGTACCATTTGCATGGAAATCGGCAAAACAAAAATGCATAGCATTAAGTTCTATGGAATCGGAATTTATTTCTTTAATTGAAAGTGTAAAAGAACTTATTTGGTATTCACGAGTGTGGAATGAAATTAATTTATGTGATAGAATACAACCAGTGCAATATTGTGATAGTGAATCTGCTATATATTTTTCAAAAAATAGCCAAGAAAATTTTAAAACAAAGCACATTGATATAAAATACCAATTTTTTCGGCAATTGGTTAATGAAAATATTTTTGTATTAAAGTATGTAAATTCGAAAAATAATACAGCAGATTTTCTAACCAAACCTCTTTTGTATGTAAAATTTCAAATTGCTATAAGTAAAGTTTTTGAATTGAATGAAAAGGGGAAAATGCATTTACGACCGATGGGGCCGCTTGTTGGAAAGGTTCATCGATAAAAAGAAAATATCGATACAAATTTCAGTCGTAATTGCATTTCATTTTATGTAAATATATTGAGTCAGCCATGATATAAATTAACTTCCCGGTAGGCTCCGGGTTTGTCTTGCTTTTGAATTGTGTTTTATTCTTATGTTAATAAATATGTTGGTAAGTAAAATCGAAGTACTGTGTTTACAATTGCTTTCTTAAATTTGATTTTAATGCCTTGTGTGTAATTTGTTTTGTCGTTCGAGCTGGATGAAACAACATCCATGAAATTTACCCCAACAAACAGAAGCAGCAGCAATAGCAGCAGTAGCAACAGAAACACTAGCAGCAGCAACAATAACAGCAGCAGCAGCAAAGCAGCAGCAACAGCAACAGCAGAAGCAACAGAAGCAGGAACAACAGTACCAGCAGCAGCAACAGCAGCAGTAACAGCAGCATCAACAGAAGCAGAAGTAACAGCAGCAGTAACAGTACCAGCAGCAACAGCAGAAGCAAGAGCAATAGCAGTAATAGCAGCATCAACAGCAGCAGAAACAGCAGCTGCAACAGCAGCAGAAACAGCAGCTGCAACAGCAGCAGTATCAGCAAATGCAGCAACAGCTACAACAGAAGTAACAGCAGCAGAAGCCGCAGCATCAGCACCAGCAGTAGCAACAGCAGCACCAGCAGCAAAAGGAGCAACAACAGTACCAGCAGCAGCAACAGCAGCAGCAGAAGCAACAGCAGAAGTAACAGCAGCAGCAGTAAATGTGGCAGCAAAAGCAGCAGTAACAGCAAAAGCAAGATCAACAGCAGTAACAGCAGCAGCAACAGCAGCATTAACAGCAGTAACAACAGTAATAGCAGCAGCAACAGCAGAACAGCAACAGCAGCAGCAGCAGCAGAAGCAACAGCAGAAAAGAAGCAGCAGCAACAGCAGCAGCAACAGCAAAAACAGCAGCATCAACAGCAGCAGCAACAGCAGTAACAGCAGCAGCAGCAACAGCAGCAGCAGAAACAGCAGCAGTAACATCAGCAGCATCAGTACCAGCAGCAGCAACAGCTGCAGCAACAGCAGCCTTATCCTTCCTCTTTTTCTATACGAAATTCATTCTTGATAGGATAGCAAAGGCGGAGAGTAATATTTAAATTTCTGTAATGTTTGTATTTGAACCTTCATATACACTAATTAGTTCGCACACAACGTGCAGGCGTTGTACGTTTGGTAGCATGTTTATCCACTTGATCGTTGTACTGTTCGGTTTGCCTGTTCTATCCCCGACGCAGCCAACTTTTTTTAATGTCGAATAAATTTAATATTTTCTGGTTTTTCTTTTAAATTCTTATTCCGAAAGTATTTTATTATTCTTAAAATAAATTTTTACTATTTTTTCAACTTATTATGATTTTTATAATTTTTATTTTATTAAATTCACGTGTTGCTTTAGGAATGTAACTGGCCACATAAACATTTCATGATTTGTATCCTTAAACTTTCTGTTCTTAATGTAATAATAGCCTAAGTTATCTGTCCGTCTGTCCTCGAAGTTATGAAGCGGTTGGAACTGGAATGGATAGATTATCCATATTGGATTTTTGGCGAGTTAGTCTTTTAGGGGCGAGTTAGGGCAGAAGCAACAGCAACATTAGTAACAGCAGCAGCAATAAAAGCAGCAGCTCCAGCAGCAAAAGCAGCAGCAACAGCAGAATCAGTAATAGTAGCAGCAGTAACAGCAGCAGCTCCAGCAGCAAAAGCAGCAGCAAGAGCAGCATCAGTAACAGCAGCAGCTACAGGAGCAGCAACAACAGTAGTAACAGCAACAGCAGTACCAGCATCAACAGCAGTACCAACAATAGCAGCAACAGAAGGAGCAGTAACAGCAGCAGCAGCAAGAACAGCAGTAGTAACAGCAGCAGCAGCAAGAACAGCAGCAGCAGCAACAGCAAAAGAGAGCAACAGCAGTAACAGCAGCAAAAGCAGCATTAACAGCAGTAGCAACAGTACCAGCAACAGCAACAGCAGAAGGGGCAACAGTAGTAACAGCAGTAGCAGCAGAAACAGCAACAGCAGCAGCAACAGCAGCAACAGCAGCAGCAGCAGCAGTAACAGAAACAACAGAACAGCAGCAACAGCAGCAGCAACAGCAACAGTTGCACTAGCAGAAAAAACAGCAGCAACAGTACCAGCAGCAACAGCAGCAAAACAGCACTAGCAGCAAAAGAAGCAACCACAGTACCAGCAGCAGCAGCAGGAGCAACAGCAGCAGCAGTAACAGCAGCAGCAACAGCAGCAGTAACAGCAAAAGCAAGAGCAACGGCAGTAAGAACAGCAGCAACAGCAGCATTAACAGCAGCAAAAACAACAGCAGCAACAACAGTAGTAACAACAGTAGCTGCAGCTATAGCAACAGCAACAGCAGCAAAAGCAGCAGCAGTAGCAACAATAGCAGCAGCAGCAACAGCAGCAACAACAACAGCAGCAGCAGCAAAGCAGCAGCAACAGCAAAAGCAGCAGCAACAGCAGCAGTAACAACAGCAGTAACAGCAGCATCAACAGCAGCAGCAGAAACAGCAGCTGCAACAGCAGCAGTATCAGCAACAGCAGCAAAAGCTACAACAGCAGTAACAGCAGCAGCAGCAGTATTAGCAGCAGCAGCACCAGCAGCACCAACAGCACCAGCAGGAGCAACAAGAGCAGCAGCAGCAGCAAAGCAGCAGCAACAGCAACAGCAGCAGCAACAACAGCAGCAGAAGCAACAGCAGCAGCAACAACAGTACCAGCAGCAGACATAGCAGCAGTAATACAGCATCAACAGCAGCAGCAGTAATAGCAGCAATAACAGCTGCAGCAGCAACAGCAGAAGCAAGAGCAACAAAAGTAATAGCAGCATCAACAGCAGCAGCAAACCCAGCAGCAGAAACAGCAGCTGAAACAGCAGATGTATCAGTAACTGCAGCAAGAGCTACAACAGCAGAAACAGCAGCAGCAGCAACGGCAGCAACATCAGCAGTAGTAACAGCAGGAGTAACAGCAGCAACACCAGCAGCAACAGCAGCAACAGCAACAGGAGCAACAGCAACAGGAGCAACAGCCGCAGGAACACCAGCAGCAAGAGCAGCAACAGCAGCAGCAACAGCAACAGGAGCAACAGCAGCAGCAACAGCAGCAGTAACAGTAGCCTTATCCTTCCTCTTTTTCTATACGAAATTCATTCTTGATAGGATTGCAAAGGCGGAGAGTAATATTTAAATTTCTGGAATGTTTGTATTTGAACCTTCATATACACTAATGCAACGTGCAGGTGTTAAATAAATTTTTACTATTTTTTCAACTTTTTATGATTTTTATAATTTTTATTTTATTAAATTCACGTGTTGCTTTACGGATGTACCTGGCCACATAAACATTTCATGATTTGTATCCTTAAACTTTCTGTTCTTAATGTAATAATAGCCTAAGTTATCTGTCCGTCTGTCCTGGAAGTTATGAAGCGGTTGGAACTGGAATGGATAGATTATCCATATTGGATTTTTGGCGAGTTAGTCTTTTAGGGGCGAGTTAGGGCAGCAGCAACAGCAGCATCAGTAACAGCAGCAGTAACAGCAGCAGCTCCAGCAGCAGCAACAGCAGCAGCAACAACAGCAGTAACAGCAGTAACAGCAACAGCAGGAGCAACAGCAGCACCAGCAGCAGCAACAGTACCAGCAGAAGCAAAAACAACAGCAGAAGCAACAGAAGCAGTAACAGCAGCAACAGCAACAGCAGTACAGCAGCCGCAGCAACAGCAACAGCAGTACAGCAGCAACAGCATCAGCAGCAGCAACAGCAGCACCAGCAGAAAGAGGAGCAACAACAGTACCAGTAGCAGCAACAGCAGCAGAAGAAGGAACAGAAGCAGTAACAGCAACAGCAACAGCAGCAGTAACAGCAAAACAAGAGCAACAGCAGTAACAGCAGCAGGAACTGCAGTATTAACAGCAGTAGGAACCGTACCAGCAGCAGCAACAGCAGCAGCAACAGCAGCAGCAACAGCAGCAGGAACAGCAGCAGTCACAGCAGCAGCAGAAACAGCAGCAGCAACAGCAGCAGGAACAACAGCAGCAGTAACAGCAGCAGCAGCAACGGCAGCAGGAACAGCAGAAGCAAAGCAGCAGCAACAGCAGCAGCAGTATCAGCAGCAGCAACAGCAGTAACAGCAGCAGCAGCAACAGCAGCAGTAACAGCAGCATCAGCAGCAGCAGCAGCAACAGCAGCAGTAACAGCAGCAGCAACAGCAGCAGCAGTAACAGCAGCAGCAACAGCAGCAGCAGCAACAGCAGCAGCAGCAGCAGCAACAGCAGCAGCAGCAGCAGAAACAGCAGCAACAGCAACTGCAGCAAAAACAGCAGCAACAGTACCAGCAGCATCAACAGCAGCAGCAACAACATTAGTAACATCAGTAGCAGCAGCAACAGCAACAGCAACAACAGAAGCAACAGCAGCAGCAGAAGCAACAGCAGCAGAAGCAACAGCAGAACAGCAACAGCAGAATAGCAGCAGCAGTAACAGCAGCAGCAGCAGGAACAGCAGCACTAGCAGCAGGAACAGCAGCACTAGCAGCAAAAGCAGCAGCAACAGTACCAGCAGCAGCAAAGCAGCAGCAACAGCAATATTAACAGCAGCAACAGCAACATTAACAGCAGTAACAGCAACAGCAGAAAAGCAGCCGCAGCAACAGCACCAACAGCAGCAATAGCAGCACCAGCAGCAAAAGGAGCAACAACAGTATCAGCAGCAGCAACAACAGCAGCAGCAGTAACAGCAGCAGCAGTAACATTAGCAGCAACAGCAGCAGTAACAGCAAAACAAGAGCAACAGCAGTAACAGCAAAACAAGAGCAACAGCAGTAACAGCAAAACAAGAGCAACAGCAGTAACAGCAGCAGCAACGGCAGCAGCAACGGCAGCATTAAAAAAGCAGTAACAACAGTTCCAGCAGCAGCAACAGCAACCAGCAAACGCAGCAGGGACAACAGCAGCAGCAACAGCAGCAGCTGAAGCAACAGCAGAACAGCAGCAGCAACAGCAGCAGCAGCAATAGCAGCAGCAGCAGCAGCAGCAGCAACAGCAACAGCAGCAGCAACAGCAGCAGCAGCAACAGCAACAGCAGTAACAGCAGCAGTAACAGCAGCAGCAACAGCAACAGCAGCAGCAACAGCAGCAGCAACAGCAGCAGCAAGAGCAGCAGAAGCAACAGCAGCAGCAACAGCAGCAGCAACAGCAGCAGCAACAGCAGCAGCAGTAACAGCAGCAGCAACAGCAGCAGCAACAGCAGCAACAGCAGCAACACCAGCAGCAACAGCAGCGGTAACAGCACCAGCAGAAAGAGCAGCAGCAACAGCAGTAACAGCAGCAGGAGCAGTAGCAATAGTAGCAATAACTGCAGCAGCAACAGCAGCAGTAACAGCAGCATTTAAAGCAGCAGCAACAGCAGTAGCAATAGGAACAGCAACAGCAGCAGCAGCAACAGCAGCAGCAACAGCAGCAGCAACAGCAGCAGCAACAGCAGCAGCAGCAACAGCAGTAACAGCAGCAGCAACAGCAGCAGTAACAGCAGCAGTAGCACCAGCAGTAACAGCAGCAGCAGCAGCAACAGCAGCATCAGCAATAGCAGCAGCAGCAACAGCAGCAGCAGTAACAGCAGCAGCAGCAGCAACAGCAGCAACAGCAGCAGCAGCAACAGCAGCAGTAACAGCAGCAGTAACAGCAGCAGCAGCAGTAACAGCAGCAGCAGTAACAGCAGCAGCAGTAACAGCAGCAATAACAGCAGCAGCAACAGCAACATCAGCAGCAACAGCAACAGTACAAGCAGCAACAACAGCTGCAGTAACAGCAGTAGCAGGAACAGCAGCAGCAGCAGCAACAGCAGCATCAACAGCAGCAACAGCAGCAGCAGCAGCAGCAACAGCAGCAACAGCAGCAGCAACAGCAGTAACAGTAGCAGCAATAGCAACAGTAGCAACAGCAGCAGGATCACCAGCAGCAAGAGCAGCAACCGCCGTACAGCAGCCGCAGCAACAGCACCAGCAGCAGCAACAGCAGCACCAGCAGCAAAAGGAGCAACATTAGTACCAGCAGCAGCAACAGCAGCAGCAGAAGCAACAGCAGCAGTAACAGCAGCAGCAGTAACAGCAGCAGCAACAGCAGCAGTAACAGCAAAACAAAGAGCAACAGCAGTAACAGCAGCAGCAACTGCAGCATTAACAGCAGTAGGAACAGTACCAGCAGCAGCAACAACAGCAGCAACCGCAGCAGCAACAGCAGCAGGAACAACAGCAGCAATAACAGCAGCAGCAGCAGCAACAGCAGTATTACCTGCAGCAACAGCAGAAAGAGCAGCAGCAAGAGCATCAGGAGCAACAGCAGCAGCAAAAGCAGT
>CM063509.1:2650066-2652566 GCA_032207245.1 Pardosa pseudoannulata
GCAGCAGCAGCAGTAACAGCAGCAGCAGCAGCAGCAGCAACAGCAGCAGCAGCAACAGCAGCAGCAACAGCAAGAGGAGCAACAGCAGCAGCAACACCAGCAGCAAGAGAAGCAACAGCAGCAGCAACAGCAAGAGGAGAAACAGCAGCAGCAACAGCAGCAGCAACAGCAGCAGTAACAGCAGCACAACGCATACAACATAGGATAGCAAAGCAGCAGCAAAAAACAGCAGTAAACTTCAGTACACTAATTAGCAGCAGCAACAGCAGCAGCAACAGCAGCAGTAACAGCAGCAGCAGCAACAGCAGCAGCAAAAGCAGCAGAAACAGCAACAGCAGCAGCAACAGCAGCAGCAGCAGCACCAGCAGCAACAGCAGCAGCAGTAACAGCAGCAGCAGCAGCAACTGCAGCAGCAGCAATAGCAGTAGTAACAGCAGAAGCAGCAACAGCAGCAGCAGCAACAGCAGCACCAGCAGCAAAAGGAGCAACAACAGTACCAGTAGCAGCAACAGCAGCAGCAGAAGCAACAGCAGCAGTAACAGCAGCAGCAACAGCAGCAGTAACAGCAGTAGCAGCAGCAGCAGTTACAGCAGCAGCAGGAACAGCAGCAGGAACAGCAGCAGGAACAGCAGCAGCAGCAACAGCAGCAGCAACAGCAGCAGCAACAGCTGCAGCAACAGTACCAGCAGCAGCAACAGCAGCAGAAGCAGCAGTAGTACAGCAGCAGCAGTAACAGCAGAAGCAGTAACAGCAGCAGTAACAGCAGCAGCAACAGCAGCAGCAACAGCAGTAACAACAGCAGCAGCAACAGCAGCAGCAACAGCAGCAGCAACAGCAGCAGCAACAGCAGCAGCAGCAACAGCAGCAACAGCAGCAGCAGCAGCAACAGCAGCAGCAGCAGCAACAGCAGTAACAGCAGCAGCAGTAACAACAGCAGCAACAGCAGCAGCAACACCAGCAGCAAGAGCAGCAACAGCAGTACAGCAGAAGCAGCAACAGCACTAGCAGCAGCAACAGCAGCACCAGCAGCAGCACCAGAAGCAAAAGGAGCAACAACAGTACCAGTAGCAGCAACAGCAGCAGCAGAAGCAACAGCAGCAGTAACAGCAAAAGCAAGAGCAACAGCAGTAACAGCAGCAGCAACTGCAGCATTAACAGCAGTAGGAACAGTACCAGCAGCAACAACAGCAGCAGCAACAGGAGCAGCAACAGCAGCAGGGACAACAGCAGCAGCAACCGCAGCAGCAACAGCAGCAGGAGCAACAGCAGCAGTAACAGCAACAGCAGCAGCAACAGCAACAGGAGCAACAGCAGCAGCAACACCAGCAGCAATAGCAGCAACAGCAGCAGCAACAGCAACAGGAGCAACAGTAGCAGCAACAGCAGCAGGAACAACAGCAGCAACAGCAGCAGCAGCAACGGCAGCAGCAACAGCAGCAGCAACAGCAGCAGCAGTAACAGCAGCAGCAGCAGTATCAGCAGCAACAACAGCAGTAACAGCAGCAGCAGCAACAGCAGCAGCAACAGCAGCAGCAGCAACAGCAGCAGTAACAGCAGCAGCAGTAACAGAAGCATCAGCAACAGCAGCAGCATTAGCAGCAACAGCAGCAGCAACAGCAGCAAGAGAAGCAACAGCAGCAGCAACAGCAAGAGGAGCAACAGCAGCAGCAACAGCAGCAGCAACAGCAGCAGGAACAGCAGCCTTATCCTTCCTCTTTTTCTATACGAAATTCATTCTTGATAGGATAGCAAAGGCGGAGAGTAATATTTAAATTTAAGGAATGTTTGTATTTGAACATTCATGTACACTAATTAGTTCGCACACAACGTGCAGGCGTTGTGCGTTTGGTAACAGCAGCAGTAACAGCAGCAGCAGCAACAGCAGCAGCAGCAGCAGCAGCAACAGCAGCAGCAGCAACAGCAACAGCAGCAGCAACAGCAGCAGCAGCAACAGCAGCAGCAGCAGCAGTAACAGCAGCAGCAGTAACAGCAGCAGCAAAAGCAGCAGCAACACCAGCAGCAAGAGCAGCAACAGCACTAGCAGCAGCAACAGCAGCACCAGCAGCAAAAGGAGCAACAACAGTACCAGTAGCAGCAACAGCAGCAGCAGCAACAGCAGCAGTAACAGCAGCAGCAACAGCAGCAGCAGTAACAGCAAAAGCAAGAGCAACAGCAGTAACAGCAGCAGCAACTGCAGCATTAACAGCAGTAGGAACAGTACCAGCAGCAACGACAGCAGCAGCAACAGGAGCAGCAACCGCAGCAGCAACAGCAGCAGGAGCAACAGCAGCAGTAACAGCAACAGCAGCAGCAACAGCAACAGCAGCAGCAACAGCAGCAACAGCAACAGCAGCAGAAAGCAACAGCAGCAGCAGCAATAGTAGCAGCAGCAGTAACAGCAGCAGCAACAGCAGCAGCAACAGCAGCAGCAAGAGCAGCAGCAACAGCAACAGCAGCAGCAACAGCAAAAGCAGCAACAGCAACAGCAACAGCAGCAAAA
>CM063509.1:2657566-2662566 GCA_032207245.1 Pardosa pseudoannulata
GCAGCACCAACAGCAGCAGCAACAGCAGCAGCAGTAACAGCAGCAGTAACAGCAGGACTAACAGCAGCAACACCAGAAGCAACAGCAGAAGGCACAGCAACAGGAGCAACAGCAGCAGCAGCAGCAAGAGCAGCAACAGCAGCAGCAACAGCAAGAGCAGCAACAGCAGCAGCAACAGCAGCAGGAGCAACAGCAGCAGTAACAGCAGCAGCAGCAGCAGCAGTAACAGCAGCAGCAACAGCAGCAGTAACATTACAGCATCAGTACCAGCAGCAGCAACAGCAGCAGCAACAGCCTTATACTTCCTCTTTTTCTATACGAAATTCATTCTTGATAGGATAGCAATTGCGGAGAGTAATATTTAAATTTCTGGAATGTTTGTATTTGAACATTCATATACACTAATTAGTTCGCACACAACGTGCAGGCGTTGTACGTTTGGTAGCATGTTTATCCACTTGATCGTTGTACTGTTCGGTTTGCCTGTTCTATCCCCGACGCAGCCACCTTTTTTTAATGTCGAATAAATTTAATATTTTCTGCTTTTTCTTTTAAATTCTTATTCCGAAAGTATTTTACTATTTTTAAAATAAATTTTTACTATATTTTCAACTTTTTATGATTTTTATAATTTTTATTTTATTAAATTCACGTGTTGCTTTACGGATGTTCCTGGCCACATAAACATTTCATGATTTGTATCATTCAACTTTCTGTTTTTAATGTAATAATAGCCTAAGTTATCTGTCCGTCAATCCTCGAGGTTATGAAGCGGATGATGTGGAATGGATAGATTATCCATATTGGATTTTTGGCGAGTTCGTCTTTTAGGGGCGAGTTAGGGCAGCAGCAACAGCAGCATCAGTAACAGCAGCAGCAGTAACAGCAGCAGCTCCAGAAGCAAAAGCAAAGCAGCAGCAACAGCAGCAGTAACAGCAGTAACAGCAACAGCAGAACAGCAGCCGCAGCAACAGCAGCAGCAGCAGCAACAGCAGCACAAGCAGCAAAAGGAGCAACAACAGTACCAGCAGCAGCAACAACAGCAGCATCAAAGCAGGAGCAACAGCAGCAGTAACAGCAGTAACAGCAACAGCAGTACAGAAGCCGCAGTAACAGCAGTAACAGCAACAGCATCAGCAGCAGCAACAGCAGCATTAACAACAGTAGCAACAGTACCAGGAGCAGAAACAGCAGCAGCAAAAGCAGGAGGGGCAACAGCAGCAGCAACAGCATCAGCAACAGCAGCAGGAGCAATAGCAGGAGTAATAGCAGCTGCAGCAGCAACAGCAGGAACAGTAACAGCAGCAGCAACAGCAGCAGCAACAGCAGCAGCAACAGCAGCAGTAACAGCAAAAGCAAGAGCAACAGCAGTAACAGCAGCAGCAACTGCAGCATTAACAGCAGTAGGAACAGTACCAGCAGCAGCAACAGCAGAAGAAGAGCAACAGAAGTAATAGCAGCATCAACAGCACCAGCAGAAACAACAGCAGTAACAGCAGCAGCAGCAGTATCAGCAGCAGCAACAGCAGTAACAGCAGCAGCAGCAACAGCAGCAACAGCAGCAGCAACAGCAGCAGCAGCAACAGCAGCAGTAACAGCAGCAGCAGTAACAGCAGCAGCAGTAACAGCAGCAGCAACAGCAGCAGCAACACCAGCAACAGCAGCAGCAACACCAGCAGCAAGAGCTGCAACAACTGTACCAGTAGCAGCAACAGCAGCAGCAGAAGCAACAGCAGCAGTAACAGCAGCAGCAACAGCAGCAGTAACAGCAAAAGCAAGAGCAACAGCAGTAACAGCAGCAGCAACTGCAGCATTAACAGCAGCAGCAACAGCAACAGGAGCAACAGCAGCAGCAAAAGCAGCAGTAAGAACAGCAGCAACAGCAGCAGCAATAGCAGCAGCAACAGCAGCAGCAGCAACAGCAGCAGTAACAGCAACAGCAGCAGCAACAGCAGCAGCAGCAACAGCAGCAGCAACAGCAGCAGCAGCAGCAACAGCAGCAGCAACAGCAACAGGAGCAACAGTAGCAGCAACAGCAGCAGGAACAACAGCAGCAGTAACAGCACCATCAGCAACGGCAGCAGCAACAGCAGCAGCAACAGCAGCAGCAGTAACAGCAGCAGCAGCAACAGCAGCAGCAGCAACAGCAGCAGCAACAGCAGCAGTAACAGCAGCAGCAGTAACAGCAGCAGCAGTAACAGCAGCAGCAATAACAGCAGCAGCAACAGCAGCAGCAACAGCCGCAGCAACAGCAGCAGCAAGAGAAGCAAAAGCAGCAGCAACAGCAGCAGCAACAGCAGCAGCAACAGCAGCAGTAACAGCAAAACAAGATCAACAGCAGTAACAGCAGCAGCAACAGCTGCATTAACAGCAGTAGCAACAGTACCAGCAGCAGCAACAGCAGCAGCAAAAGCAGGAGGGGCAACAGCAGCAGCAACAGCATCAGCAACAGCAGCAGGAGCAATAGCAGGAGTAATAGCAGCTGCAGCAGCAACAGCAGGAACAGTAACAGCAGCAGTAACAGCAGCAACAGCAGCACCAGCAGCAAAAGGAGCAACATTAGTACCAGCAGCAGCAACAGCAGCAGCAGCAGAAGCAACAGCAGCAGTAACAGCAGCAGCAGTAACAGCAGCAGCAGCAACAGCAGCAGCAGCAGTAGCAGCAGCAGCAACAGCAGCAACAGCAGCAGCAACAGCAGCAGCAGCAGCAACAGCAGCAGCAACAGCAGCAGCAACAGCAGAAGAAGAGCAACAGCAGTAATAGCAGCATCAACAGCACCAGCAGAAACAACAGCAGTAACAGCAGCAGCAGCAACAGAAGCAGCAGCAGCAGCAGTAACAGCAGCAGTAACAGCAGCAGCAGCAGTATCAGCAGCAGCAGCAGTAACAGCAGCAGCAGCAACAGCAGCAACAGCAGCAACAGCAGCAGCAGAAAGAGCAGCAGCAACAGCAGCAGTAACAGCAGCAGCAGTAACAGCAGCAGCAGTAACAGCAGCAGCAACAGCAGCAGCAACACCAGCAGCAAGAGCAGCAACAGCACTAGCAGCAGCAACAGCAGCACCAGCAGCAAAAGGAGCAACAACAGTACCAGTAGCAGCAACAGCAGCAGCAGAAGCAACAGCAGCAGTAACAGCAGCAGCAACAGCAGCAGTAACAGCAAAAGCAAGAGCAACAGCAGTAACAGCAGCAGCAACTGCAGCATTAACAGCAGTAGGAACAGTACCAGCAGCAACAACAGCAGCAGCAACAGGAGCATCAGCAGCAACAGCAACAGGAGCAACAGCAGCAGCAACACCAGCAGCAATAGCAGCAACAGCAGCAGCAACAGCAACAGGAGCAACAGTAGCAGCAACAGCAGCAGGAACAACAGCAGCAGTAACAGCACCATCAGCAACGGCAGCAGCAACAGCAGCAGCAACAGCAGCAGCAGCAGTAACAGCAGCAGCAGCAGTATCAGCAGCAACAACAGCAGTAACAGCAGCAGCAGCAACAGCAGCAGCAGCAACAGCAGCAGCAGCAACAGCAGCAGCAGCAACAGCAGCAGTAACAGCAGCAGCAGTAACAGCAGCAGCAGTAACAGCAGCAGCAACAGCAAGAGGAGCAACAGCAGCAGCAACACCAGCAGCAAGAGAAGCAACAGCAGCAGCAACAGCAAGAGGAGCAACAGCAGCAGCAACAGCAGCAGCAACAGCAGCAGGAACAGCAGCCTTATCCTTCCTCTTTTTCTATACGAAATTCATTCTTGATAGGATAGCAAAGGCGGAGAGTACTATTTAAATTTAAGGAATGTTTGTATTTGAACCTTCATGTACACTAATTAGTTCGCACACAACGTGCAGGCGTTGTGCGTTTGGTAACAGCAGCAGTAACAGCAGCAGCAGCAGTATCAGCAGCAGCAACAGCAGCAACAGCAGCAGCAACAGCAGCAGCAGCAACAGCAGCAGCAGCAACAGCAGCAGCAGCAACAGCAGCAGCAACAGCAACAGCAGCAGCAGCAGTAACAGCAGCAGCAACAGCAGCAACACCAGCAGCATTAGCAGCAACAGCAGCAGCAACAGCCGCAGCAACACCAGCAGCAGTAACAGCAAAAGCAAGAGCAACAGCAGTAACTGCAGCAGCAACTGCAGCATTAAGAGCAGTAGGAACAGTACCAGTAGCAGCAACAGCAGCAGCAACAGCAGGAGGGGCAAAAACAGCAGCAACCGCAGCAGCAACAGCAGCAGGAACAACAGGAGCAATAACAGCAGCAGAAGCAGCAACAGCAGCATTATCTGCAGCAACAGCAGAAACAGCAAGAGGAACAGCAACAGGAGCAACAGTAACAGCAACAGCAGCAGGAACATCATCAGCAGCAACAGCAGCAGCAACAGCAGCAGCAACAGCAGCAGGAACAGCAGCCTTATCCTTCCTCTTTTTCTATACGAAATTCATTCTTGATAGGATAGCAAAGGCGGAGAGTACTATTTAAATTTAAGGAATGTTTGTATTTGAACCTTCATGTACACTAATTAGTTCGCACACAACGTGCAGGCGTTGTGCGTTTGGTAACAGCAGCAGTAACAGCAGCAGCAGCAGCAACAGCAGCAGCAGCAAAGCAGCAGCAACAGCAACAGCAGCAGCAACAGCAGCAGTAGTAACAGCAGCAGCAACAGCAGCAGCAGCAACAGCAGCAGCAGCAACAGCAGCAGCAGTAACAGCAGCAGCAACAGCAGCAGCAACAGCCTTATACTTCCTCTTTTTCTATACGAAATTCATTCTTGATAGGATAGCAATTGCGGAGAGTAATATTTAAATTTCTGGAATGTTTGTATTTGAACATTCATATACACTAATTAGTTCGCACACAACGTGCAGGCGTTGTACGTTTGGTAGCATGTTTATCCACTTGATCGTTGTACTGTTCGGTTTGCCTGTTTTATCCCCGACGCAGCCACCTTTTTTTTAAGGTCGAATAAATTTAATATTTTCTGCTTTTTCTGTTAAATTCTTATTCCGAAAGTA
>CM063509.1:2667566-2671556 GCA_032207245.1 Pardosa pseudoannulata
TTTAAGGAATGTTTGTATTTGAACCTTCATGTACACTAATTAGTTCGCACACAACGTGCAGACGTTGTGCGTTTGGTAACAGCAGCAGTAACAGCAGCAGCAGCAGTATCAGCAGCAGCAACAGCAGTAAAAACAGCAGCAGCAACAGCAGCAGCAACAGCAGCAGCAGCAGCAAAGCAGCAGCAACAGCAACAGCAGCAGCAACAGCAACAGCAGCAGCAACAACAGTAACAGCAGCAGCAACAGCAGCAGTAACAGCAGCAGCAGCAACAGCAGCAGTAACAGCAGCAGCAACAGCAGCAACACCAGCAGCATTAGCAGCAACAGCAGCAGCAACAGCAAGAGGAGCAACAGCAGCAGCAACAGCCGCAGCAACACCAGCAGCAGTAACAGCAAAAGCAAGAGCAACAGCAGTAACAGCAGCAGCAACTGCAGCATTAAGAGCAGTAGGAACAGTACCAGTAGCAGCAACAGCAGCAGCAACAGCAGGAGGGGCAAAAACAGCAGCAACCGCAGCAGCAACAGCAGCAGGAACAACAGGAGCAATAACAGCAGCAGAAGCAGCAACAGCAGCATTATCTGCAGCAACAGCAGAAACAGCAAGAGCAACAGCAACAGGAGCAACAGTAACAGCAACAGCAGCAGGAACATCATCAGCAGCAACAGCAACAGCAACAGCAGCAGCAACAGCAGCAGCAACAGCAGCAGGAACAGCAGCCTTATCCTTCCTCTTTTTCTATACGAAATTCATTCTTGATAGGATAGCAAAGGCGGAGAGTACTATTTAAATTTAAGGAATGTTTGTATTTGAACCTTCATGTACACTAATTAGTTCGCACACAACGTGCAGGCGTTGTGCGTTTGGTAACAGCAGCTGTAAGAGCAGCAGCAGCAGTATCAGCAGCAGCAACAGCAGTAACAGCAGCAGCAGCAACAGCAGCAGCAGCAAAGCAGCAGCAACAGCAACAGCAGCAGCAACAGCAGCAGTAGTAACAGCAGCAGCAACAGCAGCAGTAACATTACAGCATCAGTACCAGCAGCAGCAACAGCAGCAGCAACAGCCTTATACTTCCTCTTTTTCTATACGAAATTCATTCTTGATAGGATAGCAATTGCGGAGAGTAATATTTAAATTTCTGGAATGTTTGTATTTGAACATTCATATACACTAATTAGTTCGCACACAACGTGCAGGCGTTGTACGTTTGGTAGCATGTTTATCCACTTGATCGTTGTACTGTTCGGTTTGCCTGTTCTATCCCCGACGCAGCCACCTTTTTTTAAGGTCGAATAAATTTAATATTTTCTGCTTTTTCTTTTAAATTCTTATTCCGAAAGTATTTTACTATTTTTTAAATAAATTTTTACTATATTTTCAACTTTTTATGATTTTTATAATTTTTATTTTATTAAATTCACGTGTTGCTTTACGGATGTTCCTGGCCACATAAACATTTCATGATTTGTATCCTTCAACTTTCTGTTTTTAATGTAATAATAGCCTAAGTTATCTGTCCGTCAATCCTCGAGGTTATGAAGCGGATGATGTGGAATGGATAGATTATCCATATTGGATTTTTGGCGAGTTCGTCTTTTAGGGGCGAGTTAGGGCAGCAGCAATAGCAGCAGCAGTAACAGCAGCAGCTCCAGAAGCAAAAGCAAAGCAGCAGCAACAGCAGCAGTAACAGCAGTAACAGCAGCAGCAGCAACAGCAGCCGCAGCAACAGCATTAGCAGCAACAGCAGTAACAGCAACAGCAGCAGCAACAGCAGCAGCAGCAACACCAGCAACAGCAGCAGCAACACCAGCAGCAAGAGCTGCAACAACAGTACCAGCAGCAGCAACAGCAGCAGCAGAAGCAACAGCAGCAGTAACAGCAGCAGCAACAGCAGCAGCAGCAGCAGCAGCAACAGCAGCAGAAACAGCAGCAGTAACAGCAGCAGAAGCAACAGCAGTAACAGCAGCAGCAACAGCATTAGCAGCAGCAGCAACAGCAGCAACAGCAGAAGAAGAGCAACAGAAGTAATAGCAGCATCAACAGCAGCAGCAACAGCAGTAACAGCAGCAGCAGCAACAGCAGCAGTAACAGCAGCAGTAACAGCAGCAGTAACAGCAGCAGCAGCAGTAACAGCAGCAACAGCAGTAACAGCAGCAGCAGCAACAGCAGCAGCAACAGCAGCAGCAGCAACAGCAGCAGCAGCAGCAACAGCAGCAGCAACAGCAGCAGTAACAGCAGCAGCAGTAACAGCAGCAGCAACAGCAGCAGCAACACCAGCAGCAAGAGCAGCAACAGCAGTACAGCAGAAGCAGCAACAGCACTAGCAGCAGCAACAGCAGAGCAAAAGGAGCAACAACAGTACCAGTAGCAGCAACAGCAGCAGCAGAAGCAACAGCAGCAGTAACAGCAAAAGCAAGAGCAACAGCAGTAACAGCAGCAGCAACTGCAGCATTAACAGCAGTAGGAACAGTACCAGCAGCAACAACAGCAGCAGCAACAGGAGCAGCAACAGCAGCAGGGGCAACAGCAGCAGCAACCGCAACAGCAACAGCAGGAGGAGCAACAGCAGCAGTAACAGCAACAGCAGCAACAGCAACAGGAGCAACAGCAGCAGCAACACCAGCAGCAATAGCAGCAACAGCAGCAGCAACAGCAACAGGAGCAACAGTAGCAGCAACAGCAGCAGGAACAACAGCAGCAGTAACAGCACCATCAGCAACGGCAGCAGCAACAGCAGCAGCAACAGCAGCAGCAGTAACAGCAGCAGTAACAGCAGCAGCAGCAGTATCAGCAGCAACAACAGCAGTAACAGCAGCAGCAGCAACAGCAGCAGCAGCAACAGCAGCAGCAGCAACAGCAGCAGCAACAGCAGCAGCAGCAACAGCAGCAGCAGCAACAGCAGCAGTAACAGCAGCAGCAGTAACAGCAGCAGCAACAGCAGCAGCAACAGCAGCAGCAACAGCAGCAGCAACAGCAGCAGCAACAGCAGCAGCAACAGCAAGAGGAGCAACAGCAGCAGCAACAGCAGCAGCAGTAACAGCAGCAGCAACAGCAGCAGCAACATTAGCAGGAACTGCAGCCTTATCCTTCCTCTTTTTCTATACGAAATTCATTCTTGATAGGATAGCAAAGGCGGAGAGTACTATTTAAATTTAAGGAATGTTTGTATTTGAACCTTCATGTACACTAATTAGTTCGCACACAACGTGCAGGCGTTGTGCGTTTGGTAACAGCAGCAGTAACAGCAGCAGCAGCAGTATCAGCAGCAGCAACAGCAGTAACAGCAGCAGCAGCAGCAACAGCAGCAGCAACAGCAGCAGCAGCAGCAAAGCAGCAACAACAGTAACAGCAGCAGCAACAGCAGCAGTAACAGCAGCAGCAACAGCAGCAGCAACAGCAGCAGCAGCAGCAAAGCAGCAGCAACAGCAGCACAGCAGCAACAGCAGCAGCAACAGCAAAAGGAGCAACAGCAGCAGTAACAGCAGAAGCAGCAGTATCAGCAGCAGCAACAGCAGTAACAGCAGCGGCAATAACAGCAGCAGCAACAGCAGCAACAGCAGCAGCATTAGCAGCAACAGCAGCAGCAACAGCAAGAGGAGCAACAGCAGCAGCAACAGCAGCAGCAGCAACAGCAGCAGCAACAGCAGCAGCAAAAGCAGCAGCAACAGCAGCAGCAGCAAAGCAGCAGGAACAACAGGAGTAATAACAGCAGCAGAAGCAGCAACAGCAGCATTATATGCAGCAACAGCAGAAACAGCAAGAGCAACAGTAACAGGAGCAACAGCAACAGCAGCAGGAACAACAGCAGCAGTAACAGCAGCAGCAACAGCAGCAGCAACAGCAGCAGGAACAGCAGCCTTATCCTTCCTCTTTTTCTATACGAAATTCATTCTTGATAGGATAGCAAAGGCGGAGAGTACTATTTAAATTTAAGGAATGTTTGTATTTGAACCTTCATGTACACTAATTAGTTCGCACACAACGTGCAGGCG
>CM063509.1:2671656-2676656 GCA_032207245.1 Pardosa pseudoannulata
AAAAGGAATCTCAAAACTCTGAAGTATTAAAAAAGGTCTCTTTATGAATGATACGTTTTATGGGATGATACCAGTTCAGATTGGAGATTTCGGCACCGAAGGAGACACAGTATCTTTGGAGACTTGAAATCTTCAGCATAACAGTTCTGCTCCTTTGACAATGACTTATTTCACAAGTTTTTTTTAATGAACTCTCTAACTTTAAGAAATTTAGTTTGTAATTTAATACAATTTTATTATTACACACATACACACATATAAATACATATATATACATATATATATATATACATATATATATATATACATATATATATACATATATATATACATATATATACATATATATATACATATATATATATATATATATATATATATATATATACATATATATATACATATATATATATATATATATATATATATATATATATATATATATATATATATATATATATATATATATATATATATACATATATATATATATAATATATATATATATATATATATATATATATATATATATATATATATATATATATATATATATATATATATATATATATATATATATATATATATATATATATATATATATATATATATATTTATATATATATATATATATATGAACTATTTAAATATCAATTAAGATTAGAGAGATGCACCCTCAGTCGGATGTACACAGCGAAAACAAGTTAGTTGCGGGAAGGATATCAGGAAGTACAGGTTTATACAAGCAAGTTTTTGGAGCACTTTGAGTGGGAAGTTCGGCTGGGCAACACCCTCTTCTCCAGTCGACGATGTAGCTGAACAAAGGATTATATTTGATTTCGTAAACAAAGCCTAACCGAAAGATTGAACTTAATACAGCATGGTTTAAAAATGAAAAGAGACGTGTGATTAGTTGCGTACATTTACGAACCCCGACACATCCACACACACCTTTGAATTGTCGCCGGCCGACGTCTTGAAGCATAATATTAAACACTTAAATCATTTCATTATGTTTCTATTAGAATATATACGATGTCATATGTAAATACGAAGTGCATCCAGAAAGTAAGTTTCCCTATTTAAAAGAAAAAAGAACTTCAACTTTAACGGGCATATTCATTGGCAACAAGTACAGCCCCGTTTCAGCTATTTTTCAACACAGCCACAACCAGAATCGAGACACTTGTCGTATTGTGGGATATCCCCTTTTGTATCCCTCTGTCGTAGAACTCTGCCGCCCTTGAGTGGAACCAGCCTTTCCGTCCCAGAACACCCTCCACATCTCTTTCCAGACTGACAGCGTCTGTTTGAATTGGGTCCTCAGCGAAGATCCACCTTGATACCAATGCATTGACTGCTGCTCGGTTTCCGGGGTATAATGCGAAATCCAAGTCTCGTTGCCCGTGATGATGATGTCGAGGAACTCGTCGCCGTCGTCGTGATACCGTAGCAGAAATGTCAGTGCTGCTCCTAAGCGTTGAATTTTGTGTTCGGGTGTCCTTTTCGGCTCATAGACCTGGCAGAGCTGACGACGAATTTCAGTTGGTGCACTGCTTTGTGTATTCGAGATCACCGACCGAACCTTGCAGGTAGCAGGAGAAGGAATTAGAGTTTCCATTTTGGAACACTCCTACCCAGCTACTGGCACGAATCGAGACTTGTTCAGCTGGAATATGATTGATACGTCATAGATCTGTTAGGCACGCGCAATTGACACTGCCACTTATGTTTGCTTTAAAGGGGAAAACCTCGGGAAACTTACTTTCTGGATGTGCCTCGTATATAAATATGTTAAATTGTATGTAGATGTCGTATGTAAATATGTTTGATTAAAAGAAGAAGCGAAACAACATAAAGTATAAATAATGTCAGTTCCTCTATCTATTCGAAAATGCTTTGAAATGTTTGATATTTTGCAGAAATACTCATTTGTTTTATACTAATACTGTCCATTATCTTCCTATTTGAATTTCATTAAATGTTACATAGCAAAGCAACTAAATATTCTGTTTCGAAGTTTGCATACAATTAGTTCTGTTCGGGTGCATCTAAATTCGTTTTATTTATGTACCAAGGAGTTAACAAGATGAATAGGATTACAATAATTGGTGGCTGTTTCTTTGCAATTGGACGTTCAAAGCAAGAAAAACACTTTTACAGGCATTATAGGATTAATACCTGCAATTCATCAGCAAACCTGTGCAGATGATCTGTTTTTGAAGTCTGTCAAATTCGGTACACTGTTTTTCGATGAGGAGCTTGTGGGTCACTAGAAAAACTAAGGGGGGGGGGAGAGTGACGTAAAATTATCCCCAAGAATTACATAAAAACATAAAAAAATATGAATAGGTGTACACAACTGTATTTCAAAGTAAATGACAAAATGTCCGTTTTTTATTTTATAAATGTTGAAATGTGTAATCGCACTCATACTTGGCGACTTGGTGTGAATGCTTATAGCTTTCTCGGGCGAGGAATATATAAGCATTCCCACCAAGTATATGTACGATTATGTATACGAGGTTTTATTGAGTGGATCCTTTTGTGTTTTCATTGGTTGTGTTGGATTAGTTTTGTTTTGTACCTATCATCTAATTGGCTAGCCTCAGGATCGTTATAAACTATAAAAGCCCAATGTACCTTGTATTTATTATTATTATTATTATTATTAACAGTATTATTATCATTTTTATTTTGGTTGTGATGAGGTGATTTAGATCAGTAATATAATTGATTCATTCATAGAAGAAGTAAAATGCTCGGGATCTAAATCTGACTTCATCACATCTTTGTAAAAAGATAGAGGGCCCTAAAATTATATTCTACCGATATTGTTGTCTTGTACGGTGGTCTCGGTTCTGATCCCAGTCCCAGATTAGAATCCCGTCTCCGTACTTGACACTAAAAAAGAATGGACCTTTGTGGAGTTATTTATGAGTTCCCAAGGGACAGTGCCCAATTAGAAGGGATACAGTTTTCCACGTTGGCGGTCTCAAGGCGGGGTTTAAGCAGACCAATTAGATTCTTACAACTATCCCGATTGGACGATAAGAAGGAAGAGGGGACAAGGATGAAATTAATAAAATAAGAAAAATCTAAAAAAAGGGAGATATTCGGGAGTCGAATCGTCTAGACAAGTCCGACGGAAGGTATTCGGTAGTCCAGACGAGGAGAGAAGTCCGACGGAACGTGTTCTAGAGTCCAGTCAAATCCGACGGGAAGTGTTCCTGTATCAAATAGCACGGCCGCACCCCAAACACCCAGGAGGAAGCCCCTGACCAGACCGACAGAAGATTCATACATACTCAATCCTGATTAGCCATAAATACCCATCAACCAGCAGTGTTCCGGGCACATCATTTTAACTTCCCAAAGGTACTCCCTTTCACATACATTTTGAAATTGAGATTAGGTCCCCTCTCTTACATTTACATAATTACTTAAGTATTGAAAAATTATTGTCAGAACTAATTTAGAAGGCGTCGATAAAGCATATTTTATGAAAATTAGAATAAGTTTCTGTGTACATAGATGTTTATATATATTATAATAAACTTACTTTTTTAATATTAAGCTAGTTTCGGATGATTTTAATTTAGTTTTTATTTTATTTTCATATCTTATGTCTATAGTTTCTCAAAACGCGTGGTTAAATTTAGTACTAAAATACTTTTACACAACGCAATCAAAATAAAATCCCACTATACATTTGATCACAGGCTAATACTCAAATAAAAACGAGGACTACACGACATTGGTGTCTTTAATGAAAGGTGTTTTGCGATCTGCGGCTCTTCAACAATAAACATTTCTGCCTCTCTTTTGCTATATCTATTAGGGATGTGACGGTTATCCGGCCAACATACTGCATCCGGCCTATCCGGCCACTATACCGGATCATTGGCAGTGGCCGGATATTACAATTAGCCGGTAGTACGTCAGGTCAAAAATTATACACATATTAATAAGATAAATATAACAAAAAAATACAAAATGTTAAACAATATACTATATATACTATATATACTATGTATACTATGTATACTATGTATACTATGTATACTATGTATATTATGTATACTATGTATATTATGTATACTATGTATACTATGCATACTATGTATACTATGTATACTATATATAATATATATAATATATATAATATATATAATATATATACTATATATACTATATATACTATATATACTATATATAATATATATAAAATATATACTATATATACTATATATACTATATATACTATATATACTATATATACTATATATACTATATATACTATATATACTATATATACTATATATACTATATATACTATATATACTATATATACTATATATACTATATGTGAAACAATGCTTATAAGTATTATGGGGCATTATGTATAAAAAAAAGCTTTATGGAAAAAAATTAGGTTTATTTATACATTTCATTACAAAAAATTATAAATCATTCTTTTTTCAGTTTGGACTGCAAAAGACGAAACTTTCTTTTTTTTTGGAGGATAGAAGAATAAAGACATTTTACTAAAAAACAAAGTGGGAATATGTTCTTGACATTTTTTATAGACAAACATAAGAACCATTAAAAAGGAAGGTAAGGGACTAATAAAAGTGCTTTTTATTCAGATTTGATTCTTTCACTTAAATGATGTCGAATCGAGATATTGAGTACTGGAACTTGATTAGCATTGTTTCATATAGTATTAGGTTGGGGAAAAAGAAATCCATTATTTTTGAGTGAAATTAATGACTTTATTTAAAATGTTTCTGATTGTCCGATTTGGGTCAAATATACACTGTTTCGTTGTATAATTTGTTGCCATTTTAAAGGTAGCTTCCTAATGCCTCTCTCATAGAACTCTTGGTCCTAATTGTCGAAAATCTCTAGTAATCGATTTTCACAATCTTCTCTTGATCCCTATTTCTTATCACTCAGGAAGTTTTGCAATGCGAGGAAAAGGTGGTAATCGCTTGGTG
>CM063509.1:2691656-2699156 GCA_032207245.1 Pardosa pseudoannulata
AATAATCACTGTCCATATTAAAACCTCCGCTGTCTATCCTATCACGGAATATGACGAGATAAATTAAAGTTGGCAACTAACATGCTGCCAGTAAAGTTTTTTTCATGTTAATTTTATATTTTACCATGTCTTAAACTTTTCGAGATAATTCCAAACTTTTAAGATAAATTCGAGGAAGATAAAGTGACGGACAAATAAACATCTATCTTGTTTCTTATTTAGGTATACCAAGAAAAAAAAATCTAATTTTTTTAACTTGATTCTAAATTGCATTCGCAGTATTGGAAGACTGTAGATGAGTGTGAAGATAAAACGATTATTGAGCGTGTACCAGATCATTCTCAGAGGTATGGGGTGCAATGGCAGCTAGCGGTGTTGGAAATTTAATGTTTATGGACTGTACCATGGACAAAATGGTATATTTAAATGTTCTAAAACAAAATTGACCAGGCGCAGCTATAAAATTGAATTTAAATAAACTTCTTTTGTCCAAGATATGGATCCCAAGTATAAAGCTCAGATTGTAAGGGAATGGTTATTATATAATGTACAAAAAATACTGCCCCGTCCTTCACAAAGTCCGGATTTGAGCTGTATAGAACATTTATGAGCTTTTATGGAAAAAAAAATTGGGAGACAAGAAAATAAAAAAATGAACTGCAAAGTGCTCTTCAGAATATATGGGACAGTGTACCAACAGAATTCCTTGAAAAGTGGGTCCAAAGGATTAGAGTTTTTCACAACTTTAATATTCACAATAACTTTAATATTTCACACCACACTAGGCACCACTAAAGAAACCAAACTTATCTGCAATAAATGTGAAAAAACGTCTTGAGCATGCTAAATACTTTATTGCAAAATCCCAAGATTTTCAGAAGTCTTCTTAAGTTATTTTTACTGATAAAGGTATTTTTACTTCTTAAGTTAGTTTTACCGATGGAGAAAGGAAGGTACAGCACTTAAATCAGAAAATATAAAAGGAACTGTTAAACATGGCGGTGGTAACGTCATGATATGGGGTGCATCGGCAGCGAGCGGTGTTGCAAATTTAATGTTTATGGACTGTACCATGGACAAAAGGGTATATTTAAATGTTCTAAAACGAAATTGACCAGGCACAGCTGTAAAATTCAATTTAAGTTTTTCTTTTTTGTCCAAGACAATGTTATCAAGCATAACGCTCAGATTGTAAAGTAATGGTTATTATATAATGTACAAAAAGTACTGTCTCGTCCTCCACAAAGTCCGGATTTGAAACCTGTAGAACATTTATGGGCGTTTATAGAAAAAATATTGGGAGAGAAGAAAATAAAAAAAAATAACTTCAAAGTGCTCTTCAAAATATATGGGACAGTGTACCAACAGACTTGCCTGAAAAGTGGGTCCAAAGGATTAGAAGCTGTTATAGAAGTCAAAGGATATCACACGAAGTATTAAATGCTTTTGTTTAAAATTTAAAAGTATTTTTTTATTATCTTGGATGAATGTCCAAGCTTTTTTTGGCTATCGAAAGTGATATCATCCTTAAGTTCTTTATAAATTATGTTTATGTGGTACTGAAATTAAAACAAATTGTTTGATTTATTTTTGAAATTGTATTTTTTCGGAATTTTATTTTAGTTCCAAAGCATAATGTAACACAAATTTATTAAACGATGATATCCTGTAACCTTATTGTTTAGCTTTTTTTTGGTTTACTGTATATTCATATATTATATAAATACATGTATATGATATTTTTTTCAGTCTTGCCGTATTTGTTTCTTTAAGACGATGGTAGACTTTCAAATTGGCTAAGATCGACCGAAAATTCGAATTTTCGATTTTAGTGAATAGTGAAAAAATATATCATTAGGAATACGGAGCAAAAAGAATTATTTCATTCCCATCATTTTATCATTGCATGGGTATAATAAGCGTATCATTACTTATGGGTATAGCAATAATGACTTCAAATGCTATTGACTCAGAAGTTAAATTTTCATGTATTACAAATGTTTAAAGTACGCATTGAAAATAGATCATTGTCTCTGAAATTCCAGTATTATTTACGTCAGAGTCTATAAAATAAAGTCTAGTTGAAACGGGTAGGTTTTGAAGCATATAATAGGTTAGTGATGCATTTTAATGAACCGCTATAGCTATTTATTCTGCGAAATATGGGAATCATCATCATCATATTTATTTATTTTTCTTTTTACATTTTCTATGAATGTTCATGGGAACAACTACATTTTTTTTTGTAAAATTTATAATAAATACTTCACATATTTTTATCATATTTTATGCAAATTGGATGCGCCTGGAGCATTTTCAATTAAGCTAATTATGAAACAATTAATAATTAATAACTCCAAAACTAATCAATATTTTGCCTTCAAACTTTTAAAATAGTTATATATCAATAGTACTAATAACATATTTAATATTCAAGGAAATTCATTTAAAAAAAGTTTGCTCTAAAGGTCCACTGTCACCTTAAGGGACATGATAAACAATCTTTAAAATTGTATTAAGTTCTGCAACGTTCTAAAACAATCTTCTGTGAATAAACTGGAAATTATATCTTTAAAAATATACTTGGAACATCCTTAAAAAGGGGATGGACGTCTTACATTTTTTTACAAGATTTTAGTAGTAATTTCGAAAAGTGCTCCTTACTCTATTTCAATTGAACGTTTCAGTAAAAAAAGAATTGTAGGTACTGCAATCATTTAATTTATCTCGCTTCTCCAGACGTTCTTTAATTGCAATTTAACGAATTATCAAAGATTTATATTTCGAATCTATTCATGCGAGTTCTTGCCTATTTATAGTTATAGTTTGATGCTTACGGAATTATTAGTGCTCTCTAAAGAACTGGTTAAGAATCTTTTTCAGACACTTCTTAAATTGTTGTGAAAATGTGTTGATATTCCTATCAGACTGGCAAATCTTTCGGGACTCGGAGACACTCTGGCCTATTTGCATATTTAATGCGAGCTCATTTCCTATTAACTTCGCACAGAATTCTGCTCCCAGTTTGAAATATCGTCGCAGTGCTTTAATACTGTTATTAGTTTCTTGAAAAGTGTTTTATTTCGATATTTAATGAGTAATAGCTAAAGTATTAGTTTTAATAATTATTCATATAGATATATTGTAACATAGTTCAAATAAAAAATATTAGGTTTGCGATATACTTACATATGTGTATATATATATATATATATATATATATATGTATATGTATATGTATGTATATGTATGTATATGTATATGTATATGTATGTATATGTATATGTATATGTATGTATATGTATATGTATGTCCATATATATGTATATTTATGTATATATATGTGCATGTATATTTATATATATTTAAGTATATATATATGTATATATGTATATATATATATGTATGTATATATATGTATATATATATGTATGTATATATATGTATGTATATATATGTATATATATATATATATGTATGTATATATATGTATGTATATTTATGTATATATACGCATATACATGTACATATATTTAAGTATATATAAATATATATGAGGACACACATATGTATCTATATTTATGGATGTATATATACATGTTTTTTTTTTGTTTTGGTTTGGAGAGCTACGGTCTACTGTTTTGCACACGAGGGCTAATGAGACCGGGACCTACAGTTTAAAGCCGATTCCGAACGGCTACAAACATCCATGCCAGCAGCGGGATTCGAACCCACGAATTCCGGATCCGAAGAGTAGCTCTCTACCATTCGGCCATCGTTCGGCTATATATACATATGCATATGTATATATAAATATATATGTGGACACACACACATATATATCTATATGGATATATATTTATGGATGTATATATACATATGCATGTCCATATATATATATATATATATATATATATATGAAAATATATGTTTATATTTTTATGCATGTATATGTAAATATATTTGTCCATATATATATATATGTATGTATGTATGTATTATTATACGTATACACACACACATATATATACATGTGTGAATAAGCATATATATGTGTATGCATTTATATATATATATGTATATATATATGTATATATGTATATATATTTATATATGTATGTGTGTGTGTAAATTTATGTTAGTATATATGTATGTTTATATATATATATATATATTTATATGTATGCATGTATATATGTGTGTTTGAAATAGCGAGGACTTCGTATAGTAAAGAGTATTAAAACTAAGTTGGGCAGGACGAAAAGAGAGGCATAAAGATTAAAATTCTGAACATATACATACATAAATATATATATATGTATGAACGTCTATACATAGACATATATTAATGAACACTCACTTTACGACATTATCGGTAATAGAAGGAATTATGATTCTGGTGTTAAAAAATGGAAAAAAGCGATCGCCTCGTGTGTTTCAAGGAATACCTGACAATCTCCCTGTGTCACTGGAGTTCGAAATAAATGAACCCGTGAAGAGACGTCTGGATTTGCATGCTAATAACTACAGAACACATTTGGAGGGAGAGTTTTTTTGGGGGCGTTCGATCGGCGTTCCCGAGATGCTAATTTGAAATGATGTCGAATTCAGGAAGGGGGTGGATGGGGAGCTGCACTGGAGCGTGCCCCCTTTTCGAACAGTGCCGATCTACAATTTTAATACGGAACGAAACGTGTAGGGAAAATGAATGCCGGAGAGGTCGGGGCTGTGGAGAATAAATTCGGAGCGCCACCATCGGAAGTAATGTATCTGTGGATCAGTGGCGTGCGGTCCATATGTGCAGGGTGTGCACTGCCCGCCCTGGCAAAATTATGAGGGACAATAATTTTCTGCACCTATGTCTATCTATCTTTATATGGTAGATAACAAATATTATTTATAATATATTCAAATATTATGTTGATTTTTTAGCTTGTATTCTCGCAGTGCTTGCGGTACTAGGTGCTGCACCGCGTAGCGCGTTCAAAAGCAAACGAATATAGGAAGTTTTGATGTGTACGCACTGTGCACTAAAATGAAATCACGCTTTATATGTATGTGCTATTGGAGAAGAACAGCATACTAAGGCACTCAGGCAAGTGCAGCTATTTTTCCTGCACTTGGCATTCAGAATCATCCGAAGGTACGGGTTATTAATCGTTGTATTAGAGCGGGGACTTACGTGCTGAAGCGCTTTTGGCTTTTTAACTGATTAACTGGCCATACGATTTTGCAGACGGTTCATATTTAAATTTATATATTGTAAGATTTTGTTTTTATGGAAATATAAAAGAAGTATTTTATCAATATAAAGTGAAATGTTTTAGTGTGGTAAATTAATTTCGGTGATGTATTATATTTATTGAAATAATTCGCTGAAAAACAACGTTGTTTTGTTTTAAAGAAACGAATTTTAACAGAACAGTCCAAATTTTACCATTCATTGTGTCTTACAGACAGTATATAAGTTATATCTGTAACACCATATCCCTGGTTTTGTTTTTAAAAATTGTCAAGATGTTTTTCGCAGAATATATGATTTCCAAATGTTAAAAACAATTAATAAATATAATTTAATCCACTGACCGAACGAGAAACAGTTCGCTCTATTGTGCCAGCGTGCAGTGAAATCCTCTGCACGTGGAATAGACGTTCGGTTTGTCGGCACCCATGAGCATCCGGATGAGGCACCGCAGCGGCGGGCGCCATGTGGTGCTACGTTTGCTGAACATATAAGTTTTTCGTGGAAGCCCGAAGCGTTGCTTTTTCGATGCCGATATGACGCCATACAACAAAAGACATGATTTTTGCTTCAGTGCTAGTAGAATTCTCATGTTTTGCTGTTTTTATAGTTATAACTCGACTACTCGTAGGTAAATATTTTATTTATTGTAATGTTTAAATTTATATTCATAATAAATAACCTGTTTAGAATGGAGAACTCAAATGTCTCAATAATTAAAGATTTATCCAGGAAAATCCATGTTCTCTGCACACCCTGCATGAAAACCTACTGCAGGCCACTGCTGTGGATGCCGCGCGTTACTTTTTTATTCCATTTTATTTGAAAAATTTGATGGCTTTTGCTGAGAAACTGTCTGAACTGGTTGTTGTGTAGCTCATGTTTAATTTTAGGTATTTACCTATGATCGAATTTCTAGCGGTTATGTCTTTTCGTCACAAAGACTAAATATTATTAGGGTTCCGTTGTGTTTATTATTTGAGTTTAAATTCAACCACAGGTTCGGAGATACTACAGACTTAAAATAAAAATAAACTAATAATTTTTATACATTTTTAAAAACTTAATTCTGAAATATTTTAGGGCATTTATTGAACATGCCTTGTCTGGTTCATAATTATTAACATATATTCCTTAGGAAATAGGGTTTATGTCATTATGCCATGTAATTCAAGTAGTTCCTTATAAAAAGTGACTCTGGTCCTTAGAAAGTCCTTAAAAAGTCCTTAATTTTTATTCTGGAAAAAGAGTGGTACATAATTCAAATTTTTAATTTCCGCGTAATGTGTGAGGACTCTAATTTATCTCATTAAGAAAGTTTGGTGTTTTCCTTTTATTTATGGCATCCCATTCCCACAATAACACCCATTCGAACGAAAATTTCAGCGGATACAGACTGCAGGTAAAATACCCTAATTTTTCGTCGAAGATAAAGGCAGGAACACATTTCGCTTTTGACGTCATTTTGAATATGTAGCTTTCGAGTTTCGAAGCATAAATCAAAGAGAATGTATGGCAGAATTTTGTTCTTTTTTTATTCCTGACGAACATAATGGCGCACTCAGAATTCCAAACGTTCGGTGGAGCGGGGTCTCTCGTGGGAAGCAAACGCCTTCCACTCTTCGAGCCGTCTTCTTTTTTTCTGTATCATTTGTCGAGGTTTGACATCTCGGCCGTGGAATTTTTTTTTCTCTCGAACCAAGAGCTCGTCTGCCTGAGAGGCACTGCCACTTCCGAAAAGGTAAATTTGAAGACAAAATGTGCTTTCATCCAAGATTTAGTTTATGCTTATTTATGAGATTCGATATATGTGTACTTAGTCTTTTTTTATTATTTTTGTTCGTTCAGATAGGGAAGCGATGTCGATCGGATAAAGAGAGGAAAATTCGGGTTTATTTTTTTTATTTTTTGGAGAAATATTTTGACAGCGCGTTACCTTGGAAAGGTGCGAGCCGCTTTTCTGATGAGTTATGGGATACGAATAAATTCGATAGTAGAGTTGCAAAACGAATCTCTTAAAATGCGGAGTGACGTCACAGCTGTTGAGTAGTCGATATTTTGGAATCGGTCGAGAGGCGTTACTCCACAATAATTACGACGTAAGAAAACTCCTCTAAAAAATGAAAAATTATTTTATTTCTGTTGACATTATTGGTACAGCTAGCAAGCACATCTTCTTTCCACCATAGCTTACAATCGTCTCTCTCCGAAGGGCCCAGAAAACGTAGCCCCGCTTCTCTCCTCAAAACTTAACCGAA
>CM063509.1:2706656-2716656 GCA_032207245.1 Pardosa pseudoannulata
TCCTATAGATATGGAACGGTTAAGTGGAACAAACTTTGTTTATGACATTAGAAGGTGTATTTAATTTTTGATATAACCATGCGTAATACTTTCTCATTTACTGAGAAAAATTGTTTTTCGAAACCTTATTCGAATAAAACTTAATTGCAAGTGGCTCATCGGTACTGGAGTTCGCGGTTTCGAATCCCACTGCTGCCATGTGCTGGGGTGTAGTACATTGCTGCTATTACTTCAAATTCATTAATAAGTCAAGTTTGCTTTATATCGTCTTTAATATTAATTATAGTAAAACGCCACTGATCTATATTACAATATTCAAATATAGAACAAAAGATAAGGAAATATATATAAAAAAATAAAAAGTAAAAGAAGTACTTCACATGGTACACCTGAAAGAAAACTTGCCAAAGTCCAAGAGCAAGCTGCATTATTTTCCTTCCTTCTCAACTACTCCAGCAACCCTATACTTTTCCATTATCCTGTGCTGATGCGTTCGTTGTTCCATTGTCCTGTGAGCAATGCGTAATTTCTCGACTCTCTCCAAATTGACCATATTATGAGTTTCGAGCAACGGTCATAAACTTATTCTTTTTGCATGTACATAGTGTAAATACCCGTAACATATTTGAAAAATAAAGGAAAAAAACAACCAAAGCCGGCCTAAAAGTCTATCGAAGCGGAGACCTATTGTTTCCCTTAGGTGGAAACACGCTCTGACTAAACAGTGTGAACAAAGCGCTTTGTGTATCGGTTTTTCACACAACAGCAGAAGCAGGTAGTCTAACTTCGGGTTTAATTAAAGGTGTCAGTACGACGGGGCCGAGATGTCTGCCGAGTGACTTTGGTGACACTATAGACCCCCAAATGACGGATGGAGTTCACTGTTTACCACATAGGGACCGAGTTAATAGTTTCGCTAATGTGCTGATGATGGACGGTCCGCAAACTTCTTTCCATTCACGGAATGCGTGATCTGAGTCCAGGTGGGTCTTCAGACCTCAGAACTGCTTCACCCTGTTTTCTGGAAGGCTTGGACAGAAACATATCAGGGAAAACCGAGACCCCTATATAAGAAGACTGGATGAGAGGGGAAGGGCCGGTTTTTTGTGAGCTCGAGAAGAGAATCAATAGGTATAAAAAGAATTTTTTGGGTTGAACACTTCAGTTTTTATGTTTATGTAACAGTAAAATTGAGGCATGCTATAAAAGTTTTATGACACGCCCACACTTACGTGTTTGTTTATGATTACTCTTAGTGGCGAAGAATTTATTGTTTTACAGCGAAAAATAATCAACGGATTTTGTTTAAAAATCAGGTTAACTTATAATAATGCCTTAAATCGGGTGAAAATCTTTTTGCTATCACGTGCTTATTCTTCGACTTGAATCCTGAACGGACCAACTCTCGCACGTTGACGTGGGATCAGGTCTTTGAATGTTCCGATTTCTTGCGTTACAGGGAAAATTAAATTTCAACCGATTTATTTCGGTGCAGGTTGATTTATGGCAAATCAGCTGTGTAACAATAAGTTACATTCGGTTCCGCTCTTTTTACCTCTTCCCGTGAATTATCGTCAAAGACATACCAGAACAGGGCCGGTTTGAACTAGAAAGAAACTTCGGACTTCTTCCAATCAACAGAAGGGTCCGTTGGTTTGGGGGTTTCTGCCCCCCCCTCGCCTTTCTGGAGTGGAACCCTGCTTTTTTCTCCGCGAGGCAGTCGGAATTTTTTGAGCGGAAGTTTGTTACCAGAAGAGAGTAGAAGGTGAACGCTGCTGACATCCGCGGCTTGCGGGATTGACCTTTTGAGAAAAATCTTCGCCATATTGTTTTTTTAGGGGTGGCGCCGTCTCGAGAGCAGTCTTCGATATCTACGAATGATAAGTTGATTCCAGTTGTATTCCTTAGGCATTTATTTCCATGTATAAAATCATTTAATTAAGATATATTTGTCCATGTGTTTATTAATGAGTTTAGATTTCTTCTTTCTCAAACACTACGCCTACGTAACATTATTTTTAAAAGCTGATAATTTTTTGCTGTCCCATGAAAAATCAGTTTACTATCCAGAGAGAAAAGGAATTCAAAACTGCATCTGCTGATTTTTCAAAATGTACCTGATACTTTATTATAGTATCTATATATTATTATATATAGATACCTATATATAGTACCTATATATTATAGTTCCTATAGATTTATTTCAGTGCAGGTTGACTGAGGCAGGGTGATAAAGCCTGGAATCGGTCGACAATTTTACGCTGCCCTTCGAGAAATCCGCTTGTTCTTCAACGGGAAACTGAATCTGTTGCTTTATCACCATCTACATGTTGACGTAGGATGAGGCCTTAAGTGTCCAGTTCATAATAAATGTTTTAATAACTGAGGTTGAACCCCCCTCCATGACCCCTTAAGGCGTGGTCTCCTTCGTCTTTCAAGGCCTTTTCTTCTATAGTTTTGAAAAAGAGGTGATGCATCTCGACGCAGATGCCATTCATAGAGTGTGGGGGGTGTTGCGAAGTGTGTAGGAGGGGCAGGAGGTATCCCTTTGTCGGCGCCTACAGCATTTGGCGGTGGCAGCTGATTACCTTGAATAAGGATCCTTCCCCTCGTCATTTGCATAAGTAGGGACAGAACTTTTCGGAAACACCCGCCTCCCTTGTTGGATCTCGGCCGTCAATGATTCCTTCTCGGCGTGGGAGAGAGAGCGATTTTTTTACCCGCTTCCCCTAGTTATAGGGACAAAAAATAGGGAGAATCATGAGGAAAATGTGATTACAAAGTTAGGGTAGGGGATATACTCAGTCTGCATGAGGATAGGGGAAGTAGAATGCAAGATTACAGATTCCGACATCTTCCTGAAATCGATTTTGTATAGCGTCTGTCGGAACATATGCTATTGCTCATAGAGTGGATTTTTTAGATATCTGAACACACACACATATATATGTAGAACGTCCACATAATTTAAAAATACTGTAGTCATCCCCGTAAACTTTACAGCAGACACGTAACGAACAAAAACAAGACGTTTACTACAATTCGAGATGTCTGTAGTTTCATCCAGTTGTATACTGAAGGGAAATGGCGATGCTTTATATTCATCGATGATCTGCTTCAAGATATTGCAAGAAATTTCAACTATTCTTGAATGTATAACATTATTGGACAATGGTACAGCCTCACGTTTTTTTCCCTGTTCCAGTCCACAAACTAATTCAACCATTTCCAGCGCACATGGATTAATTAATGTCTCTCCATTAGTATGGGGTTTCTTACTTTTGGCAATACGATATGCAACTCTGAAAGATGCCTCAACTAAAGGTTTTTGGGGAATACCAAATCCAAGTTTGGTGAAAGTTACAGAATTCGAAAACTAGGCTTCCTTCTTTGTAAAAAATTCTAGATCTTTAGGTGCATTTTCAAAATGAAGAGATTTGAGATGCTCTATCAATTTTGCCGGTTTCATACTGGCGTTTGCCAAAACTTTTCCACACAGAAAGCATTGTGGCTTTTCAACACCGTCCGATTCCTTCATGCAGCAGAATCCATGATTTACGTAATTTTCATCTACTTCCTTTTTTGGTCATTTTGGGCTACAAAAAAAAATAAATAAATTAAACATAAAATTCAAATGAAAAAAAAAATATTTTGTTTTAAAAATTTACAAGAATTTTGAGGAACCGATTTTTAAGTCACTTTATTTCCAAATGAAGTAAGATTCAAAAACTACTTTGTGTTACTAAAAATTTCAAATTTTATATGGTTTGCGAATGCTATTTTCCTCGTATTGTAGAGGTCTCTATTGGGAAATGGCAGACAGACGGCTTACAGAGGTTGCCCGTGGCAAAAAGTTTTTTTTTTAAATATTGATGCAAATATTTTAAAAATTAGGAGCAGTCGGCGGACCCCCAAAATATGACCCATGGACCCCTAAGGAGTCCATGAACCACAGGTTAACAAAAATGGAGTAGAATTATTAAATTGAGTAGCCGAGTAGATGGATACAGACGTTCACTTACAAAAACATCTCTTATTTAGAACATAAGATGACACTAAACACGCAAATCCCCGTAGGGAAAAAGAACACAAAACACAGAAATATTCCGATGATATTGTTTACATCGCGATCTTCAAAGAAAAAAGACACAAAATATGTGTGTCAACACCTTTATTAACTATTGGAAGGGGTGTGACTCCAGGAAGGATGTCATTCCGGTAATATAGTAGTCGAGTAGATGGATACAGACGTTCACTTACAGAAAACAATTTATTTAGAACATAACACTAAACACACAAATCCCCGTAGGGAAAAAGAACACGAAACACAGAAATATTTCGATGATATTATTTACATCGTGATCTTAAAGGAAAAAAGCCAGGAAATCTGTGTGCCAACACTTTTATTAACTATTGGAAGGGGCGTGGCTGCGGGAATGATGTCATTCCGGTAACCTATCAAGTCTCTTTAATTACTTCTAGTTTATTCGTAAAGGTACAGTACCTCTACAATGCGCGTGAAAAATGAATCGACGGGGCTGGAATCCTAAATTTGAGGTGCCAGGAAACGAGTGTTTGCCACCATTATTATGAAAAATGTTTTTTAGAATTTGTCAATAGGGAATCGAGATTTTTGGGGAAAACAAAAAACATTTAAGTTCGGATTTTACTTTAATAGAATTTTATTATTACAAATATATATATATATATATATATATATATATATATATATATATATATATATATATATGTGTGTGTGTGTGTGTGTGTGTGTAATCCATCAAAATAATACCTGCCGGTCACAATTTCGTAGTCCCTACTGTTTTTACAGGAAAAGCCTAAACAGTTAACAGTAATAACGGTGCAGTCGGGCCATTGGAAATGACCGGCACAAGACTAAAATTTTATTTTAGACCTGTTAAAACGGATATATTTCCTAGTCCACGATAGAAAAAGAAAGACACAAAAATCACTTTGCTCGAACAGAGGTGCACCCGAGAGCGAAGACTAGAAAGAATTTTCCCAAGGGACAAGAAACTTAATCAGCGAATTTAACTGTTAAGTAAGTATTTATGTTTTGAAAAAAAGGAGGGGGATTAAGTAATAACTATTTTCAGTAGGTCTATTAAAATTCCTAAATTTGGACGATTAATGCATGTACATTGCATATACATGTGTATTAATACACTCAAGCGCACAAGAGGGTAAATCAATACATTACATTAAAATATAATTTTCACGGTCAATGCATGTGTATTAATGTATATGAGTTTCTTTAGGTCTTTTTTTTAAAGGAAGGAGGGGGGAGTATAATAAATATTTTTAGTAGTAATGTCGAAATCCCTTATTTAGACGGTTTTTATTATATCAATATCATACTTATTTAATAAGAAGGATCAATTGAAAATTAATTTCATTAAACGATACAACTCTTTTAAACAGTAACTATTAATATTATTACATTTATCTGAAAATGACTTCACAATTTAGATCAGATATTATAATTTATATTTTCACTTAATGCTCTTTTTTAATAAAATTATTAATATTTAAGCTTGAAACTGTAAACGTATTCACATACACATATTGCTAAAACATATTAAGTTTTCAATCAGATTGATCAAAAACAAAAATAATTCATAATCAAATTAGCAATTAACACCAGATTTACGGATGTTGATCCTATACCTATTTTTATTGAAGTTGAAGTGAGCCAATTTGATTCATACCAGAAAATGGAAGTTTTTCGCAAAGAAAATAGTTCCAAATTAATTTAAATGAAATGTTTATTATAAAAAAATTCACGGAAAACATTTTTTACACATAAAATCTGTTTTCGAAACCCATTTTCCGCAAACATTTCTATGCCATTGAGCACAATGGTTTCTACATCTGTTTCTTTTGCACGATGGTCGAACTCGACCATTCTTCCGTGCGTCAGTAGCATGCATTTCTGTCATTGGAATGGAAGTGTTCTCGATTTCTTCTCTCTATTTACTTTTTAGCTCTTCAGCCAATTGGAAAATAAAATCTTGATCGTTGCCCAGGCCTGATAGGACCCATACATTTCATGTTACGCGATTAACTGTTAAACCCTTCTATTAGTCCGATTGCCTCACGACCGTGAAAATAGGTCTACCCCATTGGATAATGCGAAATGAAGGGGAAGAGGAATGAAAGTTTTCATTTATTTCCTTACTTAACTAAAAACAAACGTATGTGTTTGAAAAGTGATATGAAAGTTTTATATCCCCTATATAATAATAGCCTAAGATATATGTCCGTCTGCCCTCGAATTTATGAAGCGGTTAGACCTGGAATGGATAGATGGACTTTTGATGAGTTAGGGTTAGCAACATTCAAAAAGAGTTCGAAAACGTTCGAAATCCCCCCCTTCCACCATTTTTAAATCGTTTAAGACCATAATTTCAAGCTGTATTTTCTCCGGTTAAGAGCAGGTTATTAAATTCATCAATTAATCACATTATAAGTAGATGAAAATAACATTTCTTTTCTAGCATTATGACGTCATTCTTTTAACCATCTCGTTTAAACATTTCTTATTTTATATTATTTAAATACTAGCATATAGCCCGTCATATGACGGGATCGGTAAAGTTTTTAATTTTCCAGAATTGTGAAGTACCCTATGACGCAGGAAAATAAAAAGGTTTGTTTTTTTTTGGCTGAGAATTATATTGCAACAAAAAATAATCGACGATTAAATTTAAAATGATCACATATGTACCTAATCTATTATTGAAACCAAATATAAAAGAAAACTATTTACGTAATACCTAAGTTCAGTGATAAAATGAATGAAAATAATTTAAAATAAGAAATGATTAAATGAGATGGTTAAAGGAATGACGTCATAATGCGAGAAAAAGAATGTTATTTTTACATATTTATTATGGGATGAATTGATAAATTAATCGCCTGCTCTTAACTGGGAAAAATAGGGCTTGAAATAGTGGTATTAAACGCTCAAAAAGGGGGAAGCGGTGGATTTCGAACGTTTTAAAGACGACAGTATTTTTCGCATTGATATGAAGCATATTTATACCAATTTATTTTAGAATCGGATCGGTAGTTTAGGAGAAGATATACTTTACTCGTTTTGAATTCTGCTAACCGTAACTCATCAAGAATCAATATGGATGCCTCTATCGATTCCAGGTCCAACCGCTTCATAAAATCGAGGACAGATGGACAGATAACTTAGGCTGTTGTTATATAGGGGATTGTTTGCATTATTTTCATCCGTTTTATCATTGAACTTAGATATTAAATAAATAGTTTTCCATTATATTTGGCTTCTATAATAGATTAGGCACATGTGTGATAATTTTAAATTGCATCATCGATTATTTTTTTCTGCCATTAAAATGGGATCCCCGGTATTAACAGCAAATTCTTTTCGTAAAATTCTAGGAGTATATTTCATGGACCTATAAATATCTGGCGTTTAAGTTATATATGTTTGAAAATTGAGATGTTTGTTCATTTGTTTTTCATACATAACCACACGGTTTGCGATCGATTAGCTCAATTTTGGACATCATTCCTATATACTGCCCAATAATCACTGTCAATACTAAAACTTCTGCTGTCCGTCGTATCGCGTAATATAACAAAATAAATAAAAGTTGGCAATTAACTTGTGGTCAGTAAAGATAAACAAATTATTGAGTGTGTATTATATAATTCTCAGCCAAAAAACCAAACTATTTTTTTAACCTGCTTTATGAAGCGGTTGGACCCGGAATGGACAGAGGCATCCATAGTTAGCAAAATTCAAAGAGAGTCATGTTTACCTTCTCCTAAACTATAGATCCTATTCTAAAATAACTTGATATAAATAGGCTTCATATCACAGCGAAAAATACTGCCTTGTTTAAAACATTCGAAATCCAACCCTTCCCCCCTTTTCGAGAGTTTAATGCCATTATTTCAATTCCTATTTTCCCCGGTTAAGAGCAGGCGATTCAATTTATCAATTTATCCCATAATAAATAAGTAGAAATAACATTTTTTTAGCATTATGACTTCATTCCTTTAACCATCTCATTTTATCATTTCTAATTTTAAATTATTTATAGGTCATCTGCATTATTTTCATACGTGTTATCACTGAACTTAGATATTACGTAAATAATTTTCTTTTATATTTGGCTTCAATAATAGATTAGGTACATAGATGATCATTTTAAATGGAATCATCGATTATTTTTTGTTGCATAATTCTCATCCGAAAAACAAACTATTTTTTTACCTGCCTCTTAGGGTACTTTACAATTCTGGAAGATTAAAAATTTTAAGGATCCCTTCATATGGCGGTCAAATGCTAGTTTATATATATAGTGATCCAATTTTTAATGAGTCCAATTGGCCCAGTCCTTAAATCTAGTGTTAAAAAGATTAAATAAATGAAAATTACAATTGCCAATACCAGAAGTGTCATCAAGGAGTATTTTGGTTGTTTGAGAAATGCTTCCTGTCATCTATAGAAATCAGCTGCGCAACCAGTTTTTGCATCGTTATCATATAACGCATCGTCTTCGAACTTATGAAAGCTTCTGCTGAAAGAGAATGCTTAAAAGTATGATACAACAATAATTTTTTTTTCAAGATCTAAAGCTTGACTAATGTCGACAATTTACATAATTTTCTTAACATTGGATGATAAATTCATTCAAATGTTAATTTGTACATCAACTTCACTACTACGGATAATGATGAAGTTCATTATGATATTTATAAATGTGTTAGCAGAGAGAAAAAAACTAACTAAAGTTTCAGAAGCATAAAAAATGGTACTCTACTTATAAAATCTATAAGGATCAACTTAAAAACTACTATGGATATTGTAATTATAATATACATTTATACATACTTATGTGTATGTATGTACATATATATATCTATGTATATATATGTTTATAAGTGTGTGTGTATGTATATATATATGTATATATATATATATATAATATATGTATTATATAGAAATTATTTCACTTTAATATCGCTTTCAAAACCTCCTCTCTCCCTTTTTAATTCATCAAAATCTATTTTCTCAGCCACAAAATGGTCTTCATCAAAGGAGTGTCCTCGACTTAAAATTCTTCCAACACCCTTTCCAAAACCTTCAGTAGAATAGCTGTAAATTTTCCACACATTTTCCAGCTGTTTCAATAAAATAGTTCACTTCTACAATAATCAATAAAAGGTATATAACATGTAAATTTACCACAAAAAATATATATATTTATATTTATATATATAAATATATGTATATATATTTTTTTATATATAAATATTTAAATGTATATAACATTTTTTATATATGCATATTATATACACACTTATTATTATAAATAATATACATCTATATATATTTATACATGTACATATATATATATATATATATATATACACATACATTTCATGTATATATATATGTATGTATATATATATATATGTATAGATGTAAATGTATTTTTTGTATATTATTTATGTTTGTATATTTTTATATATATATATATATAATATATTTTGATGTATATGTATATATGAGTAATATATATATATATATCATATATTATAAATATATATATAATTATATGTATATATTTTATATATGTATATATATATATATATTTATATATATATATATATGTATGTATATGATGTATTTTATTTGTATATATATGATGTATATGTATGTAATATATATTTATATATATATTTTTATGTATGTATATGTTTATGTATATATGTATAATGTATATATGTATTTATATGTATATTTGTATGTATGTATGTATATGTATATATGTATGTTTGTATATATAATAATGTATATGTATGTATATATGTTTATATATATGCTTTGTATATTATGTATATATATATGTATATTTTTTATATATTTATTGTTATTATTTTTTATATATATATTTATTATGTATGTATATATATTATATGTATGTTTGTATAT
>CM063509.1:2721656-2738656 GCA_032207245.1 Pardosa pseudoannulata
GCAGTGCCGATTTTTTTCCCTCTCCGCTTTTATGAGTTACAAATTCGTCGTGGCAGCCCGGAAGGTGGTTGCAAAGTGACGACTTCTCTTCAAGTCAATGATGTTTACGGAGGAGGCGTTCGAATTTTGATGCACGGAGGGAAGGGGTGAATTTATTCATGACATTTCCAGATCAGTTTAGATTCGCGAGCGAAGGAATGGGACGGGGGCTTTCCTTTTTATGTAGGCCCCCACTGAGTCTACTATTCTGTTTAAGGTTTTCGATTGGATTTAGAATTTTTTTATTCATGTACAGAAAATGATATATCGGAAGTCCCGGGACTGTATTACCTCCTTTGTGAACTTGGAACTTAACATCATATTCTTCGTTTTCCAAGGGATCGTGTAGAAAATCTAACTACAGTGTTCTATGCTTATATATATATATATATATATATATATATATATATATATATATATATATATATATATATACATATATATATATATATATATATATATATATATATGTGTGTGTGTATGTTATATATCAATTATTATATAATATTCTTAAAATCGTCCCTTTCATCTTATTCCTTCAAATCTATTTTCCCTGTCACAAAATATCGTAATCAAAGGAGTGTCCTGGACTTAAAATTCTTCCAACTCATTTTTCAAAACTTCTCCTACAATAGATGCCAGTTTTCTGGACATTCTCTCTATTTTCCAGCTGCGTCCGGTTCACTTTTCAATGACGTAAGATCCCGCTTCTCGTTAATAACGCCGACTAAGCTACTTTCTATAGAAAAGTTTTCGTGTCCGTCTCGCTATGGGGTCCAACCTTGTTTCATCACCTGTTTCGATGTTCATTCTTTCTTCTTCCTGTGTCTGTGAAACGCATGACGTTCTGTTAACTGAAATAAAATTTCAGTTCGACTTGGACTTGTGCTTCTCCTTAATGGGCCTGACTCCAACATTTTCACTTAGTTTTAGGCTTTTCAAGGTCCAGATATTCTCTATTTCGTACTTTTCTTTGCTTGTGACATATCTCCGGCATTCCCGTGCAAAACATTCAAAGCTTCCAAGGCTGTATACGTTGCCCCAATATTGTAAAAAAAGGTTGTTACACATTTAGCACTACGCAGGGGGCACGTGTAGCTTAAAGTATGTTACAGACGCGAGTAACAGCCCCCGCCTCCCAGATCATTGGAAATGTCAAAAGTTTTTCTTGGGACAGCTGGAATATGGAGTGAGTAGACAGAAAATTAGCGTTTTCGGGAGACTGGTAAAAATAACTTAAGTCGGCGAACACTTCTTCCAATCTCAGATTTTGTGGCTGGGAAATGAGGCATGAAAGAATGAAAACTGGGAAAGGAGAATTTTAGCTACATCTTTTAAGTGTAATAATTTGGTATATTACATAATATATTTGGTATATTTTTGTAGTTTAATTCATAATATCTTTTACGTTATAGACTCAGTACCGGAACTTTTGAATCCTACTACGTATACACTCAACAGCCAAAGCATTATGACCACTTGTCAATAACAAGTTGGCCCACCTTTGGCTCGCAACACAGCTTCAACCCATTTTGGTATGGATGCCATAAGTCCTAAGTAAATGGCCGGAGACATATTGTACCAGATGTTTAACCAACGGTTACGCAAATCCGAGATGGGTGGTCTTTGAACTCTGAGCTACCCTCCCATGACATCCCAAATGGGTTCTATCGGATTGAGATCCGGCCAGGACATGAACTGGAATTCATCATCCTGTTTCTGGAACCACTGCAACACAATTTTAGCCTTGTGACACGGAGCGTTGTCCTGTTGGAACATTCCATTCATAAAGACTCCAAAGGGTGACACCAACTTTCCATGTATTCAGGTCTAGAACGTCCCTCAAAGCGTAATAACGCCACCACCGGCCTGTGTATGACCATATTTCAGTGTACAGTAGTACACTGAAGGGGCAACTGTTCGCCTGGAAGACGCGGCCATCGGCGTATCGAATGACAAACTGTGATCTATGGACCAGTCGCGATGTTCCCGGGCCCAGCGTAGGCGCATTTGGCGATGACGCTTGGTCAGCAAAGGCACACGAGTGGGACGTTTGCTGCTTTTCAATCTTCCCTCTATCAAAATCCCTTAGATCCGCAGCCTTTCCCTCTCACACACAGAAGTAAGTGAAAGAAGGATTCTTCAGACTCTCCAGCAGCAGTTCAATACCACTTCCACCTGATCACGTGCCTTCCACGTCATCCAGGTGAGATCTTTTCCGTGGGAACCTGTGTGCGTGTCAATTAGTGCCCAATTCGCATTACATCTTCTCGGTGCGTTGTGGTGCATCGTGGGTTTTTTTTTTTTTTTTTTTGCCAAAGAGTGTATATTTAGAGCAGTAAAGATCCTAAAATATAATTCTGTAATACCACTTTTATAGACTTCGAATTTAATATTATATAACCTGTTCTGTAAGGAATATATATATATATATAGATAGATAGATAGATAGATAGATAGATAGATAGATAGATAGATAGATAGATAGATTAATGAGATTTCTTTTTAATCACAGACGGTTGCTTCTCCAGGAAAGAGAAGAAGAAAATAAAAATCGCAAACCAAACTGGAAGGGCAAGCTGAGAGAATTTCTTCGGGGGTGGGGGAGAATCTGGGATTAGGCGTCGTTGCCAAGGATGTTGTTTGGGAAGATAAGAAGCATATTGCAAGGAAGATGATGCCGATAAGATTAAGGTGGAATGGCGGGCGCAGTCTTAATTAAGAGAGGGTTCTCTGCCGGAATGGGACATTCGAATGCGAAATGTTCCGTCATTAAGGTTGTTTCCGAATTCCTGATTTCATGTTTTCGCGGCACTTAACCCGAAATGTTTCTTTCCCTTTTTGCTTTTGCGTTCCGTTACGATGAACCGGAAGGGCTGTTGTGAGCTAGATCCAATCAGGTTTAGACAGTATCCTACTTGGTTCATAAACTCTGGCGGTCTGCCTTGTAATCATTATGCTGGGATTATTTTGTTGCTGTTCATCTACGATAGAAGGATAACTATTGATTGAAAGAATCAAGAATTTACGCGCACACACACACACACACACACACACACACACACATATATATATATATATATATATATATATATATATATATATATATATATATATATACATATATGTATGTATGGACATGTGTATATGTGTGTATATATATGTGTATATCTGTATATGTGCATAGATATACATATATACACATATACAGATATACACATATACATATATACATATACATATATACATATATACATACACACATACACACATATATGTATATATATACACATATATATATATACACATATACACATACACACACACACATATATATATATACACACATACACAAACATACATATACATACATACACAAACACATATATACATATACGCACACACACATATATATACACACATATACACACACACACATATATATATACATATATATATATATATATATATTTATACACACATATACACACACACATATATACACACACACACACACATATATATATATATATATATATATATATATATATATATATGTACACACACACACACATATATATATATATATATATATATGTAATGTGTGTGTATACAACAAAAGGAAAAAAAGCCTTAGAAAAGGCCGGACGAAATAGAAAGCGGGTATAAACTAAGGGTGGAGAAATGATGACTGTTTCTGATGTAGCAGACCGTAGCTCAACATAATAACCGATTTCCAATATAAATTGTAGTTATATCAAATATAAATATGTTTGTACCTAAAAAATGAAGTTTTAATTCAGTTTTGAATAATTAATATTGTTTTTTATTGAATATCCATTTTAACCCATCTATTACTCATTTTTCCCCACCTCTGCGGTAAAATGGGTATAAAAAAGAAGTTGTGAACACCCAACTTAAGGGGTACAGGATTCTTAAAACTACAAAAATTTTGATTTTTGAATTTTTTTTATATTCAAACTTTTCTGCGCATTTTGGTACCATTTTTTTCGAAATTCCAAATAGAACTAAATGTTTAATGACTCTTTCACAGTTTAAAAAGAAGCACTTTTATCTTTAATTGTATCTTTTTCTCGTTTTATAAATTTTTATTCTTGCTCACGTTGTATTTCAAAACCTATATAAAATATTTTGAAGAAATTGGGGGTAGATATATTGAGCTTGTTATGCAGAATAACTTATCTCCAATTAATTGGCACTTTCAATAATTGTATTTTATATTTGTAAATACTTTTAAAATATTATTTGGTTTTTAAATGTCTGAATCATATTTAATAAAATAGTATTAATCTCGTTAAAATGCTTCGGTTCCAGGCATAATTTCAAGGTACATCCTGTTCGTTTTCGTAACGAGTGGAAAAAATAATTTGTAACAGGTAAAATTGAGCAATCTCCGACAAAGTAAGATTCGATTGGTAGCGGTTTAAAATAAATTACTATTTTTTAAAGCAAAAAAGAACAAAAAATATCACCAGCTTATTCTTTATCTGAGAACAATTTTTATATTCATTTATCACAACAAAAAAAGTAGTTGCCAGAAAACTAAAACAAAATACAAAATAGACGATATTAAAAAATGAATTGAATCAATTAAAATACATGGAGTTTTATGTACATGGAGTAAATGTATATATACACATGTTAAATATTTATGAACTACTACAACTCCATGGACCCCTTAAGTTTTTATCACATTTAAATAATAGAAAATATTAAATCATAGATTTTCCAAAGTCCTTCAAAATATCTATGAAAAATATTTGATTATTTTAGTAAAATATTTTATTAATTTAATTTAATTTCTTAGTCTTTCAAATATTCAACGAATTGTGCTTCATTGTACAATTTAAAACCATTAACAAATATTTTTTATGGTTACATTTTATTTCTGAAAATTTTCGACAGTATAAATATGAAAATTGGCATTATTTTGTATAAATAAGTGTTAGAATAATGTGGGGTTAAATAATTGTGACTTATAAATAAAGAAATTAACGATAATTTAACTAATTTAGACTGATGCAACAAAATAAAAATTAAATGCAGATTTGTATAAGAGAAAAATATATTAGCATATTCTTAGAAGGGAGATTAAAATAAATAACATATTTTAGAATTTTAAAATATCCTATTATTCTTTTTCACTATTTTTGCCATTCCTCTTAATTTTCAAGACACAAACTGTAATCAAAATTTAAAAAATGTATATAATTTAACTGGCACAAAAAGAAGTCACCTGCTGTTTATATCAGATTTAGTATTAAAGAATAATCGTGAAATTATAGATGCCACATTTACTTAAATAAATATTAAAATAATGTGGTTTAAATAATTATAATTATTTAAACCAGTTTAATTATTCTTTTTCACTAGTTTTGGCATTCCTCTTAATTTTGACGACACAAACTGTAATCAGAATTTCAAAAATGTATATAATTTAACTGCACAAAAAAAGTCACGTGCTCTCTACATCAGATTTAATTTTAAAGAGTAATCTTAAAATTATAGATGTCACATCTACTTAAATAAATATTAAAATAATGTGGTTTAAATAATTATGACGTCATAAAGTTAAACTGATTGACTTAAACGATATTAAAATAATTGAGATTGAGAAATAGAAGTGAAAATTAAGTGCAGACAATTATGAGACAAAAATGTGAAATTAAAATATCATTAGGTAGAAACAGATTAAATTAAAATACGTTGTAGAATTTTAACAGAGCTTATAACTTATTGCCATTTTAGGCATTGTTTCAGTTTCTGTTGACGTACCATGGAATAAAAATAAAAAAATGTTTATAATGGATTAGTCACAAAAAGAAGTCAGGTGGTATGCATATCAGATATAGTTAGCTATTGAAGAGTTGACCGGGGTACCTTGGCCGAAGGCCTTATCCCCTGCTGTAAGTTATGAATCCATAATCAAGTGTTGTTCAGTCTTTTAAGATATAAAACAATAAGTATAAAAATGCAGGTCTTAATGATGGGATGAGATAAATTGCTAGGCCCTTAACAAGTTAAATAAATTAAGAGGAAATACATTTAAAATAAAAAGAAGAAAGTTTAAGGATAGCAAGAATTTTTTATTTGTTTTTTAAAATTAAAAAATTTTTTTATTACTAAATTACTGTACAAGACTGTGAAGATATAGGTGGAGGATGATGAGAGATATAATAAGTGAAATTACGTTAAGTTAGTACAAGAAATAAAATTAAAGTTAAAAAATTAAAATTAAAAATTAGGTTTAGCTTAAAATTCATGGCGAGAAAAGCTCAGCAGATTCTGTGGCGCAGATTTAGTTTAAAAGAATAACCATTTAATTATAGATGCCACATCTACTTAAATAAATATTAAAATGTGGTTTAAATAATTATGACGTTATAAAATAAAGTTAAACTGATTGAAGTAAATGATATTAAAATAATTTAGATTGAGAAATAGAAGTAAAAATTAAGTGCAGACGATTATGAGACAAAAATGTGAAATTAAAATATCATTAGGTAGAAACAGATTAAATTAAAATACTCTGTAATATTCTAATGGAGCTTGTTATAACTTTTCGACATTTCAGGCAATGGCTGCTATCATATTACAGTCGACATATGTCACTGGTGACTACCACCTCATAATGACGTCAGAAATCGCCAGAGATGGGAATTTTTTACCATAAATTTCCTTCTCTGACATCATTATGACGTAAAAGTCATCAGTGACATATATCGACCGTAATATGGTAGCACCTATTGCTTCTGTTTCTGTTGACGTAACCTGGAATAAAAATAAAAAGTGAGAATGTATTAGTCACAAAAAGAAGTCCCGTGGTGTCCATATCAGATGTAATTTTAAAGAATAATCGTAAAATTATAGACGCCACATCTACTTAAATAAATATTAAAATAATGTGGTTTAAATAATTATGACGTCATAAATAAAATAAAGTTAAACTGATTGAAGTAAACGATATTAAAATAATTTAGATTGAGAAATAGAAGTAAAAATTAAGTGCAGACGATTATGAGACAAAAATGTGAAATTAAAATATCATTAGGTAGAAACAGATTAAATTAAAATACGTTGTAGAATTTTAACGGAGCTTGTTATATCTTTTCGCCATTTTAGGCATCGTTTTGTTTATACTGAAGTAATGTGGAATAAAAACAAAAAAAAAATGTACATAATGTATTAATCACAAAAAGAAGTCACGTGATGTCCATATCAGATTTAATTTTAAAGAATAACCTTTTAATTATAGATGTCACATTTACTTATTAAATGAATTTTAAAGTAGAGTGAGATTAAGTAATTTTGACGTCATAAATAAAATAAAATTAAACTGCTGGAAATGAACGATATTAAAATCAATTAAATCTGATGCAAAAATTGTGTACAGACTAATATGGGAAAAATATGAAATTCAGATACTCTTGTGTGGAAACAGGTTAAAAATTACACAATCATTTTGGAATTTAAGTGATTGTATATTCTTAGCCATTTTTAGACATTGTAATTGTTCTTTTTGAATATCATTTTTTATTTCATTGGACCTGTGTGGATTTAATGAATTTAAATCGTCGAATACTTTTTGAAACATTCACCATTTTTTTCACGAGCTTTTACAGAAAACAGGAAGAGGTAAGATTTTATTTTATAAATTAGTTTATCAAAAATAACATTTCTTCATTTTCCGTCAGCATTTCTGAAAAATAAATTTCTTCTCCGAAGTGTTAAGGGATTAATGAAAAATACGAAACAGTACAATGTTTATAAACGATTTCAAACTGTTACATACAATAAATTTTAGTTTTAATTTAATTTTTTTTTCAGAAATATTGCTGCAAAAATGTTTTTATAGCTTTTTTTTTTTGCGTCAAAATAATAGGGGTTCTTAAAATTTAAATCGTATAAGATAATCTTACAAGATGAATTCGAGTATTCTACACTCTAGAACATTGATATCATCGCTTTATAATACCATTGAGTTAGACTATTAATAAATTTTATTCACTATAAACATTATATACCATTCTTAATGTTTGATAAAAGCAAGAAAAATATACTGACAAAGCATTAGTAAAAATAATTCATTGTAAATATTTTTATAAACATTCATTTAAGTTTAGTTTTTGTCGAAAATAATACATCTACATTGTCAAAATGAAGAGCATAGCCTCACACAGTACACCTCATAGAATATGGTATATAAATTTATTTCTCTTGGCTGGAAGCGTAAGTTAGATAGATTTTATCATTAGTTTGGTATATCAATTTTTTTTCCTTGGCTGGAAACATAAATTGGCGAGAAAAATCGTAACGCCTGTTTTAACGCCAACCCAATTTTCCAACTTTTCAGTATTTCGACTACCATTTGACGTGAGTGTGTAAAACTCGCTTCTGAAGGTAGCTTGACTTTTTACAGGACGAATGCTATAAAAATAATAGTGGACGAATCGCACATTTTGTCAAATTGTGTCGATTTCAAATTTAAAAAGTCTTTTCATGATTTCCTTCAAGTGCTAAATAGCATCAATTTATATTAAATTAAAATTTTTTACTCCTAATTGTAAAGTAAATTTTAATTTTTTTATACTTTTAAAACTATATCAAATGTAAAGTCTAAATAATATATGCTTTACATCTGTTATTTATCATATACCATCATGTAAAATGTTAATCATTAATTTACAATATTGTTCGGCTGGAGACATTTTTTTAAAATTTGTTGTGAGTAGGGGGAATGCTCTTTTGAAATTATGGATATGTAGCGACATCTATTTGCCACTAAAAGCCTACGTTTGTAAACTACTACAACTTCTCTTTTTAGAGAATTCTCTATTTTGCATCTCGTCAGAGGATTTTTCCATCGTATATAGTATGTAAGAGAAGATCGATTGCTTCTTGTGTTTAAACTCTGTTTATTTTATGTATATTATTTTCTTAAACCTTGAAGTTTATTTAGGGTTTATGTTTTGGAACAGATGCATTATAGACGCCGGCCGCGTTCGCCATGTGTTTTTTAACGACCAACAGAAAAACGTGTGTTTTGAAAAATCTCCAAGTAAAAGAACCGAAATAACTAAACCCACCATAACTAAGTTACTAAATCCTAGAAAATGATAACAACAAAAAAATACTACCTGACCTAGGGGACACCAAGAATATCCTGATACTTTTTAACAATTTCAAAAATAGTAAGAATCGAAATAACTACACCCGCCATAACTAAATTACTAAATCCCAGAAGCAAAAGAACAAAAAATGATAATGATAATAATAATAATAATAATAATAATAATAATAATACAACTTGACCTAACCGACACTACCCATCTGGAAGCCAAAAGAACAGCTAATATGCAAATTTTTCGAATAGTGGCGGGTACTGACGTCAGAAATCACGTGCACCAATGGGGTGCAAGAACACATCGGAGCTGCCATAAATCACCACCAAAGTCAGGGCAAACACACCAACGCACTCATCGCCCCATAAAATCGCTAAAAGATCGCAAAATTTGACGACAAAAAACACGGCGTCTATAATGCATCTGTTCCCTTATTTCATAACTACGCCTTTCATACTGTTTAGGATTTTAAGTCATTAACGCGTGTTTTCATCAGAAGCGCTACCTTTCATTTTCTTTAGTTTTTATTTGTTTCAAAAATTTTATTTTAGGTGTGTGGCAACCTGTTTTGTTTTGTTGTTCTTTTTATATATCTTATATTCTATATATCTTCTATTGTATATATTATATTTTTAGAATCCTTTTTTTTATGCTAAATTATTGGTTATTAAAAGATTAAAGTTTTATATTTGTTGTCATTCATCTGTAGAACTTGTAGTTCATTTGATTGATTTGTTTTAAAAGGCGTACACACTATTTATTTAAACTTTATTAACGAAACATACCTCATAGATACATTCACGCATCTTCCTTTGGTTACAATTTGAATTCAATACAGCAAATATATTGAAATCTTACATTTAAGACGCTTATAATATCTTTTTTTTCTTCCTACTAATTGGATTGCTATCTGCAGTCTATATAAATAAAAAATTCAATATAACTCCTGAAGGCCATAACTGAAAACGTTTAGGGGACTACTGAAGAATTGGGTTCTCTTGGCAAATTGGACGAAAATATTGGTGATATTTACTAAAACACAAAGGTAATCCATCCAAACATTGTACTTTTTGCTTTTTCTGGCGACTTTAATGAATGCACAGTGCGCCATCGTAATAGAATTATATACTCTTACTTAATTAAAGAAAACGACTTGAAAACCGGACGTTTACTTTTATGGGCAATTAATTCCTTCACAGTTTACAAATGCAACAGCTCCAAATTATTAAAAATCAGCCAAACTGAATCCTTAATGGTTTGTTATATATAATTTTTTTAAGCATTGTGCGCTTTTAATATATAAGAAAAGAGTTACACAAGGAGAGTTTGATGCAAATATCATATAAATTATAACATAGATATAGATTGTTTGAACACGATGAGATCAGGAGAAAATGTTAAGCGACCATACTTAAACCATTATCGCCAAGTTGGCAGGGGAACCCATTTCTTTAGTCAAACCAACGTGGGGGTCGTAAAATGTTAAAATTTTGTATACAAGATTATTACAACGCCTAGCTGTTTATTTCCCACCTTTTGGTTGTAATTTTTACTCTTCATAGTGAAAAATTTCAGTATAACGTATATAAAGCTGTGGGGCACAACTTAAAAACGATTAATCGTAAAATGTTGAAATTTGTCAGTTAAGGCTCCTTTGGATTGCAATATGCACTCTACTGTATTACACTGTATATGTTGCACTGTACATTACGGAAAAATTCGATATAACGAATATTAACTCTGTAGGTATAGTTCATAAACGATTAGACGTATAATGTTGAAATAGTATATATGATTGTTAAAACGCCATGTGCACCTAATCTTCAATCAGAAGATTAATTCAATATGCAATGTATGTTATGAAAAATTTCCATATAACGTACATGAGTTTGTGAGTTATAACTCAAAAACAATTGTCGTAAAAAGTTGAAATTTGTATTTTTGATTATTATAATGTATATAAATCTTGTATTTTATAACGTATATACATTATGATAACGTTATGTATTATAACGTGTATACATTATGATAACCTTGTGTATTATAACGTTGTATATTATAGCGTATATACATTATGATAACGTTGTATTTTATAACGTATATACATTATGATAACGTTGTATTTTATAACGTATATACATTATGATAACGTTATGTATTATAACGTGTATAGTTGTGTATAGTGTTCATGAAACTTTATTCTTGAGCATAAAATAAATTTTATTTTTTTATACGTTCAAAACTATATTAAATGTAAAATGAAAATAAATATTTTTGTTACTGTTATCAATCACATACCATTATATAAAATGCTTATCATTAATTTACAATATTGTTGGACTGGAGACAGTTCCGTTTGAAATTTATGGCGAGTGGTGCGTTTAAGATTACGGATCCATCTCTAGCAGACATTCTTTAAAAATTATGCATAGATTTTGAGAGGGAAATGGCATTTGCAGCTTTCCGCATGATATACGCGCATTGTCTTATCTCGAAAAACGATGATTTGGTTTTCCAAAGAGACATTTTTCCTCGACGATTGAGGGGATTCATTTTTCATTTCTCTATAAATTTACTTTTTTTTGGTTGTTTCTGTGGGACGATACATTATATTTTATCACGTTTTCTTCCCACAAGATAGTGGTTATATTTTCTTTGTTCCCTAAACGCATTTCTATATATTATGATTTAGATGGATGGTATAGAAGATATTTTCTTTCAGGAGAGATAAGAGAATGTTGATGTACTAATTCTCCGAAATGTTTAGCATAAGAAAATAGTTTCCGAGACCAATGAATACTTAAGCATATTAATGTGTTCTTATTAGGATTGTTTATTAAGATGTCAGTCTACAGAATTTCTGATATGACTCTCCCAGTATTTTGTAATTTAGATAAAGGAAGCTTTAGAACTAAAAATCTATGGACTATCATTAGGATAGCTTAATTCTTTATTACGGTTGCACACAGTATGATCAAATTCATTCCATATTTAAATTATAGAATCTTTATTGAGGTATATGATTTTGTAGCACTCCAGAGGTTATTGGAAAAACTGAATGTACTAACTAAACCTTATTTAGATCTTAATTTTATCTCAACGACGCTGGCATTAAACCTAATCCCTGCTTTTTGAGTACTTTACGCCTAATTCCTACTTTATTGTGCTATATATACTTTCATTATAACGGAGTTCTTTATTCCGATTGCCTACTTTAAAACCTAACTAGTAATTTTTACTTTTATTGTGGTATGAATATGGATAACACTTCAAATGTTAATTATAGAACTGAAAATAAGAACTAAAGCTAAATTGGAACTTAAACTGAAGTTTTCAAAAAGAGAAAAAAAGCATTTAATGCTTTCTATATTTTGTATGCATGCTATTCTTTTATAAATGGCAGTCGTGTAGTAATATTTTATATATATATATATATATATATATATATATAATATATATATATATATATATATATATATATATATATATATATATATATATATATATATATATATATATTAGTTTAAGAAATTTTGGAATTACAGAAATTATACTGTCTTCATTTGCTTTTAGAATCTGTATCAAAGGGTGATACTAAGTTTAATTTTCATATCAAAGTTTTATTTTTCCTTGATCAAATGTACATACAAAAAATTTGGTTTTGTTAAATAAAAAAATGAGATGGGGGAAGATGGTTTAGAACTGATGAATGGTTTAGAATCTGGAAAGTCTTTTTTATGTCAAATATTAGATGAGTGTTATACACGAGATATGTTTCCATTTTTTTTTAGTTGTCTTAAACAGGGTGCGTGTTGTACTCGAAGAAATAGGATATTTTCTTTTTAAGCACATTGATCCCTTCTACCTGATCGTAAAAAATGTAATCTTGCTACTCTCGGCAAATTATATGTATTTTCTGGTGACTCTCTGATCACCCTGAGTCAGTCAAACCGAATTTTCTCTTTTCATTTGTAAGGCATTAAAGTGCCATTGCCGGGCGACACTACCTCCAAAAATATCATTTGTTCTATTAGGTCTTTTTTATTGTAGTATTTCTATTTCGATCCCCTTCCTCCGCTCGATGGATCCAATATCGAGGGGTGGGGATGGAGAAACGTAATGCTCCATCTGGTGTTCATTGTGGAGACAGACACTTGTTTCTCCGATTCTGAAAGTCCTGATCGCTTTCTAGACGAGCTAGATGAAAGATGGGGCTTTCATTGCTGGAAGAACGAAGGGGGTGTTGAGTGACTGGAGAGAGGCGGAAAACATATGGCCGGGGTTGTTTACAATATAGGTATTTTCCATCACTCTGTGACTGGAAGAGTGTGATTTGTTAGCTTTACCCTTTTTAAGATGCTTGCAAATATACAGAGAGTCCAGAATTAAGGTATTCGTTTACGTTAAAAACGTCATTTTTTTTTGCCAAAAATCATTTTTTAAAATTTCTCTTTTGTAAAAGTTTGAATTTTAGGCTTCTAAATCTGTTTTTGTTTTGTCTCTACGGCATTTTAAAGAAAAGTGACAGCTGATTAAACACCTGTGACAGCTGTCAACAAAACGGAAGTAGTGACTTCGGAACCGAAAGTTGTGAATTGAAAGCCTTTTAAAGAGCATTTTGTAGACAAAATTTTTAAAATTTTCTTGAAGATTAGTTTAAACATTTTTCTAGTATTTTTAATAATTAGCAACTTGGCAATTAGAAAGTGTTGAGGCAAGAAAATGTGGGTCGTTTTAAACATGTATTTTAATTTTTCAATAGTTAAAGTTGCTTTCATAAATTCGTTTTTCTCGGAACGGTATTATTAATAAAATGTTGAAACTTAAAATGAGATTCCTCAATAAGTTCTTAAAATATTTTGTTGAAAATTATTATGCATTCTTTTGATAGTATTTACTAGTGAATGCCCTAAAAGCTTTTAATTTGGATCATTTTTCAACTCCTCTTCTTAGCCCACTCTCCTGTTTCTAATCATGGATCTTGTTGGTGCTTCAACCACATTTGGCGAAATTGGCGTGCTTGCAGCTTGCGTGCGTGGCGTGCTTGTAGCGTGGCGTTTGAAATCTGGCGAGGGGATCGTAACTCAACAAATTGATACATAAACAAAAACAACATTTTGAGGAAAAATTTTACAAAAATTGAATATTTAAAATCTAATTGAATTAACAAAGAAAACACAAAGGAAACACATAACATTCATACTAAATAGACTGAAACATTCACTTAATCACAAATTAAATAAACTGAGTGTGATTTTCATCACAAATTTGTGATTTAGTGTAAATTGTAAAATTAATTTAAACAAAAAAAAAAAAAAAAAAAGAAAACTGTATTTTGAGTGGAGGTTGAAGAGGAGTTGTAAAATTGAAAATTTTTTTTCAAATCTCTTATTAATGATGTTACGCTCATAGTTAGATATAAAGGTAATGAAAACTCGTTCAAAATTCAATGTGTACGATTTTGAAGGACCAACATTTTTTCTAAATGTAAATGAAAAAAAAGATTTTAGGTGATTCCCTAGTACAGTGTATAAAAATTGTCTTGCATCAAAGAATATTGAAATAATTTAATTTATTAAAAAATTATACCTTTTGAAAAAACCCGATTTGTTTACTAAATTCTCTTCATTTAATAGAAATTTTATAAAAACTTCTCCAGGAATCAATTTTTTAAGTGCTATTCTCTATGATAATATAAAAAATAAATCTAAAAATGTAAAAACATGAACTAGTTTCTACGTTTAAATAAGAAAAAAATTCTCCGAACGTAGACGGATATCTTAAACTTTCTAATTTAAAGTTGTCTATAGTCGAAATTATTATTCAGAAAATTGGGAAATGTTGTTTAGGACATAATAAAGGGATAGAAACTTGCTTGAGAGAATAATAATAAAAAAAAATAATTCAAAATTTCACCACCAGATGGCGTTTTTGATGAATTACACATTTAGCCCAACATTTACTACAGTGAAAAAAATTTACTACAAAAAGACATGTTCAAGATAACTACCATCTATTTTAGCTACCCTTTGTCAGTCATTCGGATTCTGAGTATACGAATGACTCTTAATTAATTTGGGTATCTTTCCAGGAAATCCAGGACCTCGGGTTCCCCAGAAATCGTAAGATATTCATATTTTTTGTACTCTCGAGATTTATATATAGTTACTTTAATTTGTTTTTAGGTTATACTTTAATTTTACAAAATTTTAGGCAAGGAAAGTTGGCTAAAAAGATGTACAATTCTTGTTTACCGTTAAATATACTCCATGGTGTTATAGCATGTACTTATTCGATTTATTATACATACTAAAGCTATATAAAGGATGATCAAGTATTAATCATAATATAGTAAAACAATAATCTCTTTGAAAAAGCGGGCTTTCTTGCTCTTAGATTTATAATTTAGTGCTTCTTAATTTGAATGAAACTTCTAAGTGATACTTTGTATCTCGATGGCCTGTAAGCTTCACTAGATAGAAAATTTAGTTTGCAGCAAATTTGCAACAGTCTTGGTTTGCTGCAAACTTGCAGCAAGTTCAGCAGGAAAAGTGTGCAAGTTTGAAACAAGACTGCAGCAAGTCTACGCAAACTTCGAAGTCACCCTACCTCCAACTTGCAGCAAACTTGTCATGCAAGTTACAGTACACTTGTCGTGCAAGTTTGTCGCAAACCAGTCATATCAAACCACGGTTGGAAAAAAAACCCCCGCTGTAAAAAAAAAACCTTTTTGTTTGGTTTAAATAGCATATGTAAAGGGAAATTATTTTTTTACTTTTGGAAATACTAAGATTTTAGATAATTTTAAATAAATAATAAAAATTCATTAGTAATTAAATTTTTGCTAATTAACCCTTTGCACTCGAGGGCTCCTGAGCGGAGCTATTTAAAATTTGTCTTCAAACTCGAAAGTTCCTGTTACGGAGACAATGCAGAATAATTAGTTTTTTCGATTTGTGTTTGTTCTTATGTTAAAAACTGAAAATTATTTGCATTCTCTTCGTAGTAGAGCAGCCCTCAAGTTTGAAGTCAAATTTTAAATGGCCCCACTACTGAGCCCTCGAGTGTGGAAAGAGTTAATTAGCAAGAAATTAATTACTCATGAATTTTTAAATATTTATTCAAAATTATTTAAATCATTAGTCTTTCCAAAAGTAAAAAAAATTCCCTTTACATATGCTAATTAAACCAAACAAAAAGATGTTTTTTTCAAAAACAGAGGAGTTTTCTCCAACCTTGGTTCGCAGTGAACTTTTTACATGTTTGATATGACAAGTTTGCGGTAAACTTGCACTATAAGTGCACTGTAACTTGCATGACAAGTCTGCTGCAAGTGGGAGGTATGGTGACTTCGAAGTTTGCGTAGACTTGCTGCAGTCTTGTTTCAAACTTGCACACTTGTCGTGCTGAACTTGCTACAAGTTTGTAGGCTTGCAAAGAAAGACTGCTAAAAGTTTACTGCAAATTAAAGTTACTATTTGGGATAGAGCCATCTAAGAAACTTTGAAATAATGCTTTGTATAGAGAAAAAAGGGTTAATACCATTGAAGATAATTTATAAATCCTACACTCAAACGGTCTAAAAGGAAAAAAAAAGAATTAAAACGAAATTTTAGAAACTCTCCAAAAAGTTGAGAAACATTCACTTAAAAATTAAAATTTTCGACATAGGTTTAACAGGGTCCAATGCACGTGCATGAAAACGAAAACATTGCTTAGTGAATTAATAGAATTAACTCATCTATTTAATTTATCGGAAATTTTAGATGCAAATTATAGTTGCAAATTATAGAGAAAGGCTACTTTAAAAAATAACCA
>CM063509.1:2738756-2766256 GCA_032207245.1 Pardosa pseudoannulata
TCAAAATATTGTTCAGATGCCACATCTACTTAAATAAATATTAAAATGTGGTTTAAATAAATATGACGTTATAAAATAAAGTTAAACTGATTGAAGTAAATGATATTAAAATAATTTAGATTGAGAAATAGAAGTAAAAATTAAGTGCAGACGATTATGAGACAAAAATGCGAAATTAAGATAGCATTAGGTAGAAACAGATTACATTAAAATACGTTGTAGAATTTTAACGGAGCTTGTTATATCTTTTCGCCATTTTAGGCATTGCTTCTGTTTCTGTTGACGTAACCTGGAATAAAAATAAAAAAGTGTGTATAATGTATTAGTCACAAAAAAGAAGTCACGTGGTGTCCATATCAGATGTAATTTTAAAGAATAATCGTAAAATTATAGACGCCACATCTACTTAAATAAATATTAAAATAATGTGGTTTAAATAATTATGACGTCAAAAATAAAATTAAACTGAATGAAGTAAACGATATTAAATTAATTTAGATTGAGAAATAGAAATGAAAATTAAGTGCAGACGATTGTGAGACAAAAATGCAAAATTAAGATATTAGGTAGAAACAGATTAAATTAAAATACGCTGTAGAATTTTAATGGAGATTGTTATAACTTTTCGACATTTTAGGCCTTGCTTCTGTTTCTGTTGACGTAACCTGGAAAAAAATAAAAAAATGAGAATGTATTAGTCACAAAAAGAAGTCACGTGGTGTCCATAACATATTTAATTTTAAAGAATAACCATTTAACTATAGGTGCCACATCGACTTAAATAAATATTAAAATTTATTTAAGTAGTGTGGTTTAAATAATTATGACGCCATAAATAAAAAATTAAACTAATAAGGCGATTTCACGAAGTAGGACAAATTCTCAAATTATGACGATTCTGGCTTTAGTTTCAAACGGAAGGACAGTTTATTGTTTGTCTATTGGCTGTTGTAAACATGAAAATGAGTGGGAAGGACATCATAGTAGTTCGTGACGTTGCGGAAAATTGCCGTATTGAAGTAAACGATATTAAAATAAATTAGATTGAGAAATAAAAGTAAAAATGAAGTGCAGACGATTATGAGACAAAAATGAAAAATTAAGATATTAGGTAGAAACAGATTAAATTAAAATACACTGTAGAATTCTAACGGAGCTTGTTATAACTTTTCGACATTTCAGGCATTGCTTCTGTTTCTGTTGACGTAACCTGGAATAAAAATAAAAAAATGAGAATGTATTAGTCACAAAAAGAAGTCACGTGGTGTCCATATCAGATTTAATTTTAAAGAATAATCGTAAAATTATACATGCCACATCTACTTAAATAAATATTAAAGTAATGTGGTTAAAATAATTATGACGTCATAAACAAAATAAAGTTAAACTGATTGAAGTAAACGATATTAAAATAATTTAGATTGAGACATAGAAGTGAAAATTAAGTGCAGACGATTATGAGACAAAAATGTGAAATCAATATATCATTAGGTAGAAACAGATAAATATGTTGTAGAATTTTAACTTGTTATAACTTTTCGCCATTTCAGGCATCGTTTTTGTTTATACTGAAGTAACGTGGAATAAAAAAAAATGTTCATAATGTATTAATCACAAAAAGAAGTCACGTGATGTCCATATCAGACTTAGTTTTAAAGAATAACCATTTAATTATAGATGTAACATCTACTTATTAAATGAATTTTAAAGTAGCTTGAGATTAAGTAATTTTGACGTCATAAATAAAATAAAATTAAACTGCTCGATATGAACGATGTTAAAATCAATTAAATCTGATGTAAAAATTGTGTACAGACGACTATGGGAGAAAATATGAAATTCAGCTATTCTTGTGTGGAAACAGGTTAAAAAATACACAATGATTTTGGAATTTAAGTGATTGTTTCTTAGTCATTTTTAGACATTGTAATTGTTCTTTTTGAATATCATTTTTTATTTTATTGGACCTGTGTGGATTTAAGGAATTTAAATGGTCGAATACTTGATGAAGCATTCACCATATACTTTTAGAGCTTTTACAGAAAACAGGAAGAGGTAAGATTTTATTATTTATTTTATCAAAAATAACATTTTTTCCTTTTCCCTCAGCATTTCTGAAAAAGAAATTTCTCCTCCGAAGTGTTACCGGATTAACGGAAAATACGAAACAGTACAATGTTTATAAATGATTTCAAACTGTTGTATACAATAAGTTTAAGTTTTAATTTAATTTCTTTCAGAAATATTGTGGCAAAAATGTTTTTTTATAGCTTTTCGCTATATCAAAATAATAAGGGTTCTTGAACTTTAAATCGTGTTTATAACAAGATAAATTCGAGTATTCTACACTCAAGAACATTGCTATCATCACTTTATAATACCATGGAGTAGGACTATTGATGAATTTTATTCCTCATAAACATTATATACAATTCTTAATCTGATAAAAGCAAGAAAAATATACTGACAAAGCATTAGTAATAAACCATTGTAAATATTTTTATAAATATTCATTTAAGCTTAGTTTTTGTCGAAAATAATACATGTAAATCGTCAAAATGGAGAGCATAGTTTCACACAGTACACCACAGTCATGGAATATTGTACATCAATTTATTTTTGTCATATACCATCATATAAAATGTGGATCATTAATTGCTAAAGATGCGATAGTTACACTCCGGCTTTTGTCTCCAAATTTGGCGGTTTTTCCAGCGTTTGGCCGGGCGATGACTGGTTAGCTTTTTCTACCCTGACATTTGAGCTCTGAAGTGGCAACCCTGGTTCGTTCTTTCAGCCCCACTGGTGCACGTGATTTCTGACGTTACCACCCGTCTCTTTCCAATAAATTTTTTCTAGTTATTTCCATAGCCTTTGCCTTACGGGATTCCTGGAGTCCGAACGTGTCGTCTCGCGTGGTCAGGATGTAGAATTTTATGTTTTTTCTTTTTAGTTTGTTTCTTTCTAGTTGTGCAAAGTGTTTGTAATATGTATTTATTGTTGTATGTAATAATCTTTAGGGGAGGGGGTGATCCCCCCTCAAAAATTTTAAATTTGTTTTAAAGAATTTTCAAACATTTATTTTCTATATACAAACGCATTATAAAACTCATTTTTGGTGTGATCATATAGTTCTTAATTAGTAAAAATCAGTAAAATATATGCTGTGTCAATTTTTGTAGAATTTTGGAATATCTTTGGTTTCTTAAAAGCCATGTGGTGCCTTCCATGTTTTTTTGGTGATCTTTCAGAAAACTCCATTTTCTGCAACCCTTTTTGTTTGGCGACTTTCAAAAATGGTTTTTTTCCCCAAGATCGCCAAGAAAAAATCATGGCGGCTGGAAGAGTGTAGATATTGCATCTGTTCCGAACTTATGGATATGTAGCAACATCTATTTGTCATTAAAACGCCACTTTTGTAATCTACTACAACTTATCTTTTTAGAGAATTCTCTATTTTGCATCTCCTCTAAGGATTTTCCCTCTGTATGTAGTATGTAAGAGAAGATCGCTTACTTGTTGTATTTAAACTCTATATTTATTTTCTCAAATCTTGGAATTTATTTAGAGTTTATATTTCATCACTACGCTTCTCATACTCCATAGATACATTAAGTCTATTCCTTTGGCTACAATTTGAATTCTATACAGCGAAAAATGTTGATATCTTGCATCTAAGACGCTTGTAATATCTGTTTTTGGTACAGATGAATTATAGACGCCGTGTTTTTTTGTCGCCAAATTTAGCGATTTTTTAGGGCTATTAGTGGGTTGGTGTGTTTGCCCTGACTGATGGTGGAGTATGGCAGCTCTAATGTGTTCTTGCACTCCATCGGTGCACGTGATTTCTGACGTGAGAACCCTCCACTATTCCAGAAATTTGCATCTTAGCTGTTCTTTTTTGGTTTACAGGTTGTATTTTTTTTTGTTCTTATCATTTTCTGGGATTTAGTAATTTAGTTATGGTAGGTGTAGTTATTTTGGTTCTTACCATTTTTGAAAATGTTAAAAAGTATGAGGATATTGTAAATCAAACAAGATGCTTTCGTTTGGAACATTTTGTTTTTGTTCTTATCATTTTCTGGGATTTAGTTATGATGGGTGAAGTTATTTCGGTTTTGAAATTGTTAAAAAGTATCAGGATATTTTAAGTCAAACAAGATGGTTTGGGTTGGAACATTTTTGTTTTGTTCTTATTTTCTAGGATTTAGTAATTTAATTATGGCAGGTGTAGTTATTTCGGTTTTTCCATGTGACCGCCGCCATGTTTTTTGGTGATCTTTTAGAAAACCGCAGCCATGTTTTTCTACTTGGCGATTTTTCAAAACACGCGTTAAAAAAAAAAAAAAAAAATATGGCGGACGGGACCGGCGTCTATAATGCATCTGTTCCCTGTTTTTCTTCATGCTTATTGGATTGCTCTGTGCAATCTATATAAATAAAAGTTTCAATGTAACTTCTGAAGGCCATAAATAAAAAACGTTTTGTCGTAACATGTTGAAATTTTGCACACAAGACTATTATAACGCTTAGTTGTTTATCCCACCCTTTTGGTTGCAATCTTTACTCTTTATAACGAAACATTTCAGTATAACAATTATAACGATGTGGGGCATAACTTAAAAATGATTGGCCTTAAAACGTGGAAATTCGAATTAAAAAATGTTAAGTCATGCACCATGTCTTTTGATTTGCCATGTGCACTGTATATCACGAAATAAATTTAATATTCCGTATATTAACTCTGTATAATATAATTCATAAACGATTAGCAGTAGAATATTGAAATTTGGTAATACATGCATTATAGACGCCGTTTCCATCGGCCATGTTTTTTTGGCGACCAACAGAAAAACGCGTGTTTTAAAAAGTCGCCAAGTAGAAAAACATGGCGGCGGTACGCGATTTCTGAAAGATCACACACACAAAAAAAAAAACAAAAAAAAAACATGACGACTGTCACATGGCATATTTGAAACACAACATAAACAAAACTAAATTTTAAAAGAAAAGAAAACAGATTAATAATTTAAAGCATTATTAAAGTAAAATTAGCATAATAATTATCATTTTTTATGTTCTTTAAAAAATAAATAACAGGTTAGTAATATTTGTGATATGTGTCAACAGAAAAAGCACAATATATAGCATTTTACTAAGCTCTAATATAAAAAAATCCAACATGCGAGGGGGGGTTCTTCCCTCACCCCCCTTGTATTAAAATAAATGCAAAATAAATTTAACAACAGATGTAAATTGGAAAGGGTGGCTCCACGAACATTCTTCAACACTCCTACCTCCCTTAAAAAACTTTGAAATAATTATTTTTTACCAAATACAAAAAAAAATCCCTCAGATTCGAAAACCGTCATCCCCACACACTTGGCGTTTAGAATGAAATGCAAAACCCACCTCAGACCTAAGAATATCCTGATATTAACTACACCCACTATAACGAAATTACTAAATCTCAGAAAACGATAAGAACAACAAAAAAAAGTTCCAAACCAAAGCATCATCTTTGATTTAGAATATCGTGATACTTTTAACAATTTCAAAAATAGTAAGAACCGGAATAACTACATCCATCATAACTAAACTACTAAATCCCAGAAAATGATGAGAACAAAAAACATACAATCTGACATAGGAGACTGGAAACCAAAAGAACACCTAAGCTACAAATTTCTCTAATAGTGCTGGGTACTGAAGTCAGAAATCACGTGCACCAATGGGGTGCAAAAACACATTGGAGCTGCCATATCCCACCAACGAAGTCAATGCAAACACACCAACCCACTCATCGCCTCATAAAACAGCCAAAAAAATTGTCAACTTTGGCGACAAAAATACACGGCTTCTATAATTCATCTGTACCCAGCAAAAAATGTTGAAATCTGGCATTTAGGACGCTCCTAATATCTGTTTTTCTTCATGCTAATTGGATTGCTCTCTGCAATCCATATAAATAAAAATTTCAGTATAACTTCTGAAGGCCATAACTGAAAACGTTTAGGGGATTACTAAAGAACTGGGTTCCCCTTGGCAAATTTGGCGGAACTATTGGCGATATTTACTAGAACACAAAGGTAATCCATCCAAACATTGTATTTCTTGCCTTTTCTGGCGACTTTAATGAATGCACAGTGCGCCACCGTGATAGAATTATATACTATTACTTAATTAAAGAAAACGACTTGAAAACCGGACGTTTATATTTATGAGCAATGAATCCCTTAACAGTTTACAAACGCAACGGCTCCAAATGATTAAAAATCAGCCAAAGTGAACCATTAATAGTTTGTTATATCTAATTTTTTTAAGCATTGCTCACTTTTAATATATAAAAAATAGTTACACAAGGAGAGTTGGATCATATAAATTATACTATAGATACAGATTGTTTGAACACTGTGAAATCAGGGAAATTGTTAGGCGACCCTACTTACACCATTATCGCAAGTTGGCGAAGGAACCCATTTCTTTAGTCAAGCCAATCTGGGGGTCGTAAAATGCTAAAATTTTGCATACAAGATTATTACAACGCCTAGTTGTTTATTTTCCACCTTTTGGTTGCAATTTTTACTCTTTAAGTGAAAAATTTCACTATAACGTATATAACACTGTGGGGCACAACTTTAAAAAGAATTAGTCGTAAAATGTTGAAATTCGTACTAAAACATGTTAAGTTAGGCTCCTTTGGATTGCAATATGCACTTTACTGTATTACACTGTACTGTATATGTTGTAGTGTAAAAATTCGAAAAAATTCGATATAAAGAATATTAACTCTGTGCTTTATAATTCATAAACGATTAGAAGTATAGTGTTGAAATATTGTATATATGATTTTAAAACGTCATGTGCACCTAATCTTTTGATTGCAATATGCAACGTATATTATGAAAAATTTGCATATAACGTACACGATTTTGTGAGTTATAACTCTAAAACAATTTGTTGTAAAACGTTGAAATTTGTATTTTTGATTATTATAATGCATATAAATGTTGTATATTATAACGTATATACATTATGATAACGTTGTGTATTATAACGTATATACATTATGATAACCTTGTGTATTATAACGTTGTATATTATAGCGTATATACATTATGATAGCGTTGTATATTATAGCGTATATACATTATGATAACGTTGTATATTATTATAATGTATATACATTATGATAACGTTGTATATTATTACGTATATATATTATGATAAAGTTGTATATTATAACGTATAGTTGTGTATAGTGTTAATGGAGCTTTATTCTTGAGTATAAAATATATTTAAATTTTTTATACGTTCCAAACTATATTAAATGTAAAATCTAAATAATAAATATTTTTGTTACTGTTATCAATCACATACCATTATATAAAATGCTAATCATTAATTTACAATATTGCTAGAGTTGAGACAGTTTCGTTTGAAATTTATGGCGAGTGGTGCGTTTAAGATTACGGATCCATCTCTCGCAGACATTCTTTAAAAATTATGCATAGATTTTGAGAGGGAAATGGCATTTGCAGCTTTCCGCATGATATACGCGCATTGTCTTATCTCGAAAAACGATGATTTGGTTTTCCAAAGAGACATTTTTCCTCGACGATTGAGGGGATTCATTTTTCATTTCTCTATAAATTTACTTTTTTTGGTTGTTTCTGTGGGACGATACATTATATTTTATCACGTTTTCTTCCCACAAGATAGTGGTTATATTTTCTTTGTTCCCTAAACGCATTTCTATATATTATGATTTAGATGGATGGTATAGAAGATATTTTCTTTCAGGAGAGATAAGAGAATGTTGATGTACTAATTCTCCGAAATGTTTAGCATAAGAAAATAGTTTCCGAGACCAATGAATACTTAAGCATATTAATGTGTTTGTATTAGGATTGTTTATAAAGATGTCATTCTACAAAATTTCTGATATGGCTCTCCCAGTATTTTGTAATTTAGATAAAGGAATCTTTAGAACTCAAAATCTATGGACTATCATTAGGATAGCTTAATTCTTTATTACGGTTGCACACAGTATGATCAAATTCATTCCATATTTAAATTATAGAATCTTTATTGAGGTATATGATTTTGTAGCACTCCAGAGGTTATTGGAAAAACTGAATGTACTAACTAAACCTTATTTAGATCTTAATTTTATCTCAACGACGCTGGCATTAAACCTAATCCCTGCTTTTTGAGTACTTTACGCCTAATTCCTACTTTATTGTGCTATATATAATTTCATTATAACGGAGTTCTTTATTCCGATTGCCTACTTTAAAACCTAACTAGTAATTTTTACTTTTATTGTGGTATAAATTTAGATAACACTTCAAATGTTAATTGGAGAACTGAAAATAAGAACTAAAGCTAAATTGGAACTTAAACTGAAGTTTCCAAAAAGAGAAAAAAAGCATTTAATGCTTTCTATATTTTGTATGCATGCTATTCTTTTATAAATGGCAGTCGTTTAGTAATATATATATATATATATATATATATATATATATATATATATATATATATATATATACATACATACATATATATATATATATATATATATATATATATATATACAGAAATTATACTGTCTTCATTTGCTTTTAGAATCTGTATCAAAGGGTGACACTAAGTTTAATTTTCATATCAAAGTTTTATTTTTCCTTGATCAAATGTACATACAAAAAATTTGGCTTTGTTAAATAAAAAAATGAGATGGGGGAAGATGGTTTAGAACTGATGAAGGGTTTAGAATTTGGAAAGTCTTTTTTATGTCAAATATTAGATAAGTGTTATACACGAGATATAATGTTTCCATTTTTTTTACTTGTCTTAAACAGGGTGCGTGTTGTACTCGAAGAAATAGGATATTTTCTTTTTAAGCACATTGATCCCCTCTACCTGACCGTAAAAAATGTAATCTTGCTACTCTCGGCAAATTATATGTATTTTCTGGTGACTCTCTGATCACCCTGAGTCAGTCAAACCGAATTTTCTCTTTTCATTTGTAAGGCATTAAAGTGCCATTGCCGGGCGACACTACCTCCAAAAATATCATTTGTTCTATTAGGTCTTTTTTATTGTAGTATTTCTATTTCGATCCCCTTCCTCCGCTCGATGGATCCAATATCGAGGGGTGGGGATGGAGAAACCTAATGCTCCTCTAACCCTCCATCTGGTGTTCATTGTGGAGACAGACACTTGTTTCTCCGATTCTGAAAGTTCTGATCGCTTTCTAGACGAGCTAGATGAAAGATGGGGCTTTCATTGCTGGAAGAACGAAGGGGTGTTGAGTGACTGGAGAGAGGCGGAAAACATATGGCCGGGGTTGTTTAAAATATAGGTATTTTCCATCACTCTGTGACTGGAAGAGTGTGATTTGTTAGCTTTACCCTTGCAAATATACAGAGTGTCCAGAATTAAGGTATCCGTCTACTTTGAAAACGTATTTCTTGCCAAAAAATCATTTTTTTTTTTAATTTCTCTGTTGTAAAACTTCAACTTTTAGGTTTCTAAATCTGTTTTTGTTTTGTCTCTACGGCATTTTAAAGAAAAGTGACAGCTGTCAAAACAAAACTGAAGTAGCAGCTTCGGAACCGGAAGTTGTGATTTTAAAGCCTTCTAAAGAGAATTTTTTGGACAAAACTTTTTAAATTTTCATATAGATTAGTTTAAACATTTTTCTAGTATATTTAATAGTTAGCAACTTGGCAATTAGAAAGTTTTGAAACAAGAAAGTGTGGGGAATTTTAAACGTATGTTTTAATTTTTCAATAGTTAAAGTTGCTTTCATAAATTCGCTTCGAACGGTATTATTAATAAAATGTGGAAACTTAAAATGTGATTTCTCAATAAGTTCTTAAAATATTTTGTTGAAAATTATTATGAATTCTTTTGATAGTATTTATTAGTAAATGCTCTAAAGCTTTAAATTTGGATCATTTTTAATGACGTTACGCTCATAGTTAGATATAAAGGTAATGAAAACTCGTTCAAAGTTCAATGTGTACGATTTTGAAGGATCAAAATTTTTTTACTAAATGTAAATGAAGCAAAGATTTTAGGGGATTCACTAGCCCAGTGTATAAGAAATGGGTTGCGTCAACAAAATATTGAAATAATTTAATTTATTAAAAAATGAGACCTTTTGAAGAAACTTGATTTTACTAAACTTCATTTATTAGAAATTTTATAAACACTTCTCCAGGAATCAATTTTTTAAGTGCTATTCTCTATGATAATATAAAAAATAAATCTAAAAATGTAAAAACATGAACTAGTTTCTACGTTTAAATAAGAAAAAAATTCTCCGAACGTAGATGGATATCTTAAACTTTCTAATTTAAAGTTGTCTATAGTCGAAATTATTATTCAGAAAATTGGGAAATGTTGTTTAGGACATAATAAAGGGATAGAAACTTGCTTGAGAGAATAATAATAAAAAAAAATAATTCAAAATTTCACCACCAGATGGCGGTTTTGAGGAATTACACATTTAGCCCAACATTTACTACAGTGAAAAAAATTTACTACAAAAAGACATGTTCAAGATAACTACCATCTATTTTAGCTACCCTTTGTCAGTCATTCGGATTCTGAATATACGAATGACTCCTAATTAATTTGGGTATCTTTTCAGGAAACCCAGGACCTCCGGTTCCCCAAAACTCGTAAGATATTCATATTTTTGTACTCCCGAGATTTATATATAGTTACTTTTATTTGTTTTTAGGTTGTACTTTAATTTTACAAAATTTTAGGCAAGGAAAGTTGGTTAAAAAGATGTATAATTCTTGTTTACCGTTAAATATACTCCATGGTGTTATAGCAAGTACTTATTCGATTTATTATACTTACTAAAGCTATATAAAGGATGATCAATTATTAATCATTAGCATATAGCCAAACATATGACGGGATTAGTAAAATTTTTAATATTCCAGAACTGTTAAGTACCCAATGAGGCAGGTGAAAAATGGTTTGTTTTTTGGATGAGAATTATCTGGTTCACTCTCAATAATTTATTTATCGTCATACTCCTCTAGAGTATCCCAATCCTGTAATGCAGTTTAGAATCACATTGAATTCATTTAGTCAAACCGTGTGGTTATGTATAATGCACAAACACACAAAAGAACAAACATCTTAATTTCCAAATATATATATATTAAAAGTTAGATATTTATGAGTCAGTGAAATAGACTCCTAGACTCATATGAAAAGAATTTATTGTTAATTCTGGTGGTAAAAGTTTCATTGCAACAAAAAATAATCAATGATTCAATTTAAAATTATCACGTATGTACCTAATCTATTATTGAAGCCAAATATAAAAGAAAATCATTGACGTCATATCTAAGTTCAGTGATAAAAGATACTAAAATAGTGTAGACGATATTTAAATAGTTTAAAATATAAAATGATTAAATGAGATGTTTAAAGAAAGGAATGACGTCACAATATAAAAATAATTGTTATTTTTACCTATTTATTAAGTGATAAATGGATAAATTGAATCGTCTGCTCTTAACCGGGGAAAATAGGGCTCGAAATAATGGCATTAAACTCTCGAAAAGGAGGGAAGGGTTGGGTTTCGAACGTTTTAAAGAAGACAGTGTTTTTTGTTGTGATATGAAGCCTATTTATACCAATTTAGTTTAGAATCGGATCTATAGTTTAGGAGAAGATAAACTTTATTCGCTTTGAATAGATGCCTCTATCCATTCCAGGTCCAACCGCTTCATAAATTGGAGGACAGACAACTTAGGCTATTATTATATAGGGGATAATATAGTAAAACAATAATTTCTTTGAAAAAGTAGGCTTTCTTGCTCTTGGTAGATTTATAATTTAGTGCTTCTTAATTTGAATGAAACGTCTACGTGATACTTTGTATCTCGATGGCCTGTAAGCTTCCCTAGATAGCAAATTTAGTTTGCAGCAAATTTGCAACAGTCTTGCTTTGCTGCAAACTTGCAGCAAGTTCAGCATGACAAGTGTGCAAGTTTGAAACAAGACTGCAGCAAGTCTACGCAAACTTCGAAGTCACCATACCTCCAACTTGCAGCAAACTTGTCACGCAAGTTACAGTACACTTGTCGTGCAAGTTTGTCGCAAACCAGTCATATCAAACCACGGTTGGAAAAAAACCCTGCTGTTTAAAAAAAAAAAAAAAAACTTTTTGTTTGGTTTAAATAGCATATGTAAAGGGAATTTTTTTTTTACTTTTGTAAAGACTAAGATTTTAGATAATTTTGAATAAATAATATAAATTCATTAGTAATTAATTTCTTGCTAATTAACCCTTTGCACTCGAGGGCTCCTGAGCGGAGCCATTTAAGATTTGTCTTCAAACTCGAAAGCTCCGTTACTGAGACAATTCAGAATAATTAGTTTTTTCGATTTGTTTTTGTTCTTATGTTAAAAACTGAAAATTATTTGCATTCTCTTCGTAGTAGCGCAGCCCTCGAGTTTGAAGTCCAATTTTAAATGTACCCACTACGGAGCCCTCGAGTGGGGAAAGAGTTAATTAGCAAGAAATTAATTACTCATGAATTTTTAATATTTATTCAAAATTATTTAAAATATTAGTCTTTCCAAAAGTAAAAAAAATTCCCTTTACATATGCTAATTAAACCAAACAAAAAGATGTTTTTTTCAAAAACAGCGGGGTTTTCTCCAACCTTGGTTCGCAGTGAACTTGCTACATGTTTGATATGACAAGTTTTAGGTAAACTTGCACGGCAAGTGTACTGTAACTTGCTGACAAGTATGCTGCAAGTGGGAGGTATGGTGACTTCGAAGTTTGCGTAGACTTGCTGCCGTCTTGTTTCAAACTTGCACACTTTTCCTGCTGAACTTGCTGCAAGTTGGCAGGCTTTTGCAAAGCAAGACTGCTGCAAGTTTTCTACAAAATAAAGCTCCTATTTGGGATAGAGCCATCTAAGAAACTTTGAAATAATGCTTTGTATAGAGAAAAAAGGGTTAATACCATTGAAGATAATTTAAAATTTATAAATCCTACACTCAAACGGTCTAAAAGGAAAAAAGAATTAAAACGAAATTTTAGAAACTCTCCCAAAAGTTGAGAAACATTCACTTAAAAATTAAAATTTTCGACATAGGTTTAACATGGTCCAATGCACGTGCATGAAAACGAAAACATTGCTTAATGAATTAATAGAATTAACTCATCTATTTAATTTATCGGAAATTTTAGATGCAAATTATAGTTGCAAATTATAGAGAAAGGCTACTTTAAAAAATAACCACACTTGAATAATTAAAATAATTAATGCCTTTTAAAAGATCCATAGCAGCTTGCGGAATGGCGTGCCTGCCATGCTTTCATTCTTGTCTTTGGCCGTGAAACGTTTGCGCATGCGCTCGTTATCTTAACTCTCCTGCAATGACGGGAATTTCCACTTGCTTCAAGGTTGTCATGACAAGATTGCCACAGTTTTGCAACAAAATTGCGTTGCAAAGGAGTGGTCGCTTTATGCTCCGTCTCACTTGCAAGAGTGTTGCTGTAAGTTTGTCAAGTCAAATTTGTTATGACAAGATATTATCCAGAAAAAAATCAAACTTGCTGTAAGTATGCATGCTATCTGGGGCATGTTTTTCATGGTACCAATACATTACCATATTTATAAATTACTTTGGGGCTCAAATTATAATTTCATCGATGTATTAAAATGTAAGGTAAGAATTTATCAATGCCCTCTTTTTAAATTTAGAAATGTATCAGAAATTCTAGCCTAAACCCATGATCTCGTAGATATTTATTATGCTTTGCACACGCTAGTTTTATCTTAGGAACTCTCCGATTTATTCTTATCACATAAATAGGAATTAAGCATTTCAATTTATTTTATAATCTAACAGAATTTTTCTTATAGAAAAAAATATTGCTTACCAATTCCAGCTTTATACTACTACTAGCTAATGTGTCCGTGCTTCATTACGGGGAATTTTGTATATTACTTTTAATTCTAGATTTCTTTCATAAATTAATTTTTAAATTCTCCATAAAGTAGATCTAGACATATGCTGATAAACATCGTTCTTTCTGTTATATGTATAGTATAGCCATATACAATTTTTATAATTCACTAGCTGCTTCGCACCCAGCCTTCGGTCTGGGTCTTAAAATATTTCGATGAAAGGTTTAGAACCACTATTAAAGATAATAAGACGTATTAATAGAAATGCTGAACAAATCTCGTATATTTCAGATTGTTGACGATTATAACAGTTTATTTTAATAGCTGAATGTCCAGTAAGTGCATTGTGTAGCTCGTGAGCCGCTGCATAATAATTCTCAATTCCACGACTTTTTTTAATGTAGGAGTCAAATTTCAAAATGCTGTGGAAAGTAATATATATGTACTCTTCTGAATGGGATAATTCATTTCCGAGATTGGATGTCTTTTAGTACTAATGTTTTACATACATAAAAATTAAATTTTAAACAACAAAACCTATGACGATAACTTTTTCTTTAAAAAATGGCAATTGTGAAATAAAAACAAATTTGATAGAACATGGCGAATTTGTAATTATTGAAAATAAAAATCACGCCAACATATAACAGAAAAAAATACTAACTTCTTAAAAAATTGGAGAAAGTAAAATAAAGATTTACATATTTTGATAAAGTAAAATATTTAGCTATTAAAAATAAAATGATTTTGATACTGGGATATTTCAAAGAGAAAAAGTTATTGCGTATGACAAATAGTTGTAACTATAGGCAATAAATGGCACCACTCAGTACGTATATTAATTAATATACTTTTAACTGATTGTAATTACTGTATTTTAATGGTTCAAAGAGTTTAAGCATTCAGCAGATTGGGCGAAGTAATGCATCCAAATGTATTTATGTTTATAAATGCATTTATTTACACTCGAATTTTAATGGTAAGGTCTTGAAAAATTCTTCAAGAATATAATAAATCACTAACAAAAATACCAAAATGTGCCGCAGTTCAAATTTTCCAAACAAATAACGGTTTGGCAGGATAGGCGATAGTTGTTTTGCATTAATGTGAATTCTATTACCAAATATCTGGCAAAAACGACGACAGCAATGAAAATATGGTCATTATTTGTCACTCCAACTCAACAGTTAAAATGACTGTACTACATAATTAAAACGATGTTTTTGTTGGTTTTAAAATAATATATTTCGAACTAATTAGAATATCTGAACGCGATTGACCGAAATCACTTCTTTGAGTAATTCTGCCAAGCCTAATTATGAATAGATGTTAGTGTGGTCTCAAAATTGGATAAATAAAAATGACGCAATTTAATTGACAATGAAAGAAAAATACCAAATATTGATAAAATGAACTAAGCACTTAAGGTCAAAAGCTGAGAACAACTATATTACTTGAAAGTGTTATCATAAGAATGAAGTTACTTAAATGATTTCAATTTTTATAAAACGTAATTAAAAGAAATATATGCCGAAAGTTACCAAGCTTATTTAAGAATAGGTGAAGTACAGAGTGACGTCTTAAAATTGGATAAATAAAAATGACACAATTAAACTTAAAATGAAAGAAATATACCAAATTAATATTGATAAAACGAAATAAATATATAAGGCTAAAACACCGAGAACAATTATATTATTTGAAATCGCATTTTAAACTTTAATCAAAAGTGGTTACAATATCTCAACATTTCATAGTTGCCATTTCTAAAATGAAAACTTATTTGTTCCCTGTATATCACTTGCCAATTGTTTTTTTCTCTAGTGTTGTTGAGTTTTAAATGTGTTATGCCTTTATTTATTCGGCAAAATATTTTTTTTATTTATTCGGCAAAATATTTTTTTTCAAAAAATGTACTAAGGACATTCAATTATTTTACTAACTTGAATATTTATTAGCCTAAAAATTGTTTTGGTATAGATATTTTATTGGTGTGTCAATTTTAATTTAAATTTTATCAACTTCAACAAAACAATTTCATATACTACACAAGAACATCTGTGATACATAGATAAAATTTTAAGCAAAGAAATTACATCTGCAAAAAATTACACAACTGACATCTTTTTTTTCTGTTTACTTTCCTTAAATGGTCCTATGAAAATAAAATATTTTAACCTTTATTCATGAAATATGATCCATTAAGGATCATGTTAAAGGCAGTAATAATAAACAGTGTAAAATCATAGAACAATTTATGCTGAGGCAAAATGATTTCAAAATTTTTATTTAGTTTTATTTACATGTAACATTTTATACTGATTTGTACTACATAAAAAATGAAACGTATTTCAGTATATAGAGAAAAAAATGTAAAATGTTATTACAAGAGATATTTAAGAGAACTTCTTTATTTTTCTCTTATTGGATTTTTCTTTAACTTTTTCAATATATTTTTCAGTCACTTTTTTAGAGTAGTTATTCAGAAGTATTTTATAAATAGTTAAAATAATATTTTTGAAGTGAGGTAAACAATCATGCAAACCTAATTTAGAAGACCTATTTATATCAACTATTAATTTTTTTAAGATTTGGTTCAGTAATTGTTATTAATAAATTGAGTTGAGTATCATTTGCTATAAAATTGCTGTTATATTTTAATAACACATTTGTAAATATTTGAATGCATAAATATGTTACTTTAAGTGTAAATACAGTGAGTTTTTTTTTCAAAGGTCCTCGGTTAAGCATCTATTAATTTACAATTTTCTGAAAATTCATATTCAATGGTTTCACAATTTGATTTTATGACATCAATGCAAAAATTTACAATTTATTTTATTGAATGTCTTGTATGCAGCATAACCTGCAATGAAAAGTACGACTGGCATAATTTCCTCATCTATTGGTTTCAATTCATCTATTTCAGAATGATATTTATTTTCAACAGCTTGAAATGTGCTTTGCGTATTTTCATTAAAGTAAAGTAAATTTTATATCCTTATTTTTTTTTTCGCTTTCAATTAATTGTTGCAAGGAAATATAGTAGTTACTGCCAGAAAGTTGTCTATAAAGACTAAATCTTTCCTCTAGAGGATCTGTCTGAAATTTTCCAAATAATATAAATTCTATTTTTAAATGTTTTAAAGCAAACAATGCTATGCCATACAATCCACTGCAAGTTTGCTGGAAAGCATCGAAGGTCCTATTAGTTAGTCCGTTGTACAAATTCCCTCTTGATAAAATTTCCCAACTTTTTAGCCAAACAAACATGTTTTTTAAAAACTTTAACTGCTCCTGATCTTCTGATGAAATGGCTTTGAAATCCTCATTTTTGAATCTCACATCTTTATATCTCGACTTGACATTAACAATGTTCCACCATTTCAAAATGATAGATAAAAACATTACAGTACCTTCAGTTTCCTTACCCCCAATTTCTTTTAAAGCATGAATATTTTCATAATTAAATATTTTACAAACCAGACTAACTTTTTGACGCTCTATATTGGAAGGGTATAATGCTTTATGACACAATTTGTATCCATATTTCAACAAGGAATCATTTTCTTTATTATATATCTTAAATGATTGAAATCAGCATTTTTAATATCATATTTGTTCTCAAAATGTGGGTAATTTAAAGCTGAATTTTTATGGTTTAACCAATTGCTACGTATATTTTTGAAAAGGTGCACTGTGTCATAAAGCAAAAATAATGGGATACCTGAATCTGAAGATACTGGATTATATACAGAATGATAACCAAAAGGATGAGTTTTAAAAAGAGAAAATAAAGATTTGTTGACTTGGTTATTATCAGCAATTATGCTCAAAGGTGTAACTCCTAGTTCATACATTGCTTTCAAAATTTTTTTAGTTACTTTAAATAAAAAAATTCCAGAATTCTCACGAATAGGTACCATTGCAACAACATCTTTATAACCACTAAATGAAGAATTTATGGAAAATCCCTGAGCAGTTTTAGCTAATGCATCCGAATTAGTTATGGATGTTCTAGTTAACTTTCCTCCTTTAAATGAAAGCTCTGGAGAAATATAAATTTCGTCTAATAATATATTAACATATTTTTCTATTGGTTTAAGAATGCTTAGCCCTTTTTGCAAATAATTGCTTTTAACATTAAAGAATGAAGAGCAAATATTTAGTTTTGAGGCCATTTTCCTTAAGCTACTAGGGTGTGGTAAAATTACTAATTTTGTTTTCCTAATAGTTTGATAAGTAGATGGTGATGAAAGAAAAATTTTGAATGCAAAATTGAGCAAGGTAGAGGAATATCTATATACCTGTTTAGGTGTACGAATTAAATTTATCTGTTCTAATAAAATACTTAACGATTTTTGTTTTTTATCATCTAAATCTATCAAGGATTCTTCTAAGAGTTTAGTAGCCTGTGAAAATTTGTCATTCATAATATTTTTCTCATACAAATTAAAATTACTGCAAGCATTTAACAATATATCAATATGATGTTTGCTTTCTATTTTTATAAAGTTTAAATTTAGAATATTTGCATTTAATCTTTCGTTATTACAATATATTTCAAAAGATAAATCTTCACTTACTTTAAATGATGCTGTTATAATTGGAATATCAGAATCACATAGTTTTATAACTGTCAACATGGAATTACAAAAAATGTATGTCCAGCTAGAATAGTCCTTTAGACAGTGCGTTACATATAATTTTACTTCTGACAAACATTTTAGTTGCGCCCTTTCAACTTCTTGAATATGTGTCAAAACACTGTCAGCTAAATATTGCTGAATCCTATCATCTTCTTTTTCTTTGCCAGATTTTCTTTTCTTTGCCACTGATACATTTAGATGAGGTGTGGATTCACTTATTAAGCTTGGAAAAGCATCTGGAGTTAAAATTGGACTGGCGCGGGGAATTTTATGGACTTTCCCATCTGTATCAGTCCACGAGTCTTCTCTAATAATCATAGATTTGTCGAAATGCTTGATACAGACTCTAGCATTATCAGTGTATAGAAATTTGTCTCTGTGAATCCTATTAATCCAAAATTTTCTCCTGTCAGTGTCTTTGGGAAATCGAAAGCAGGAAACATATGGTGGCTTATAATTGGATTTACAGCCCGGAACCGAACATTTGAAAGGCATGATCTATATAACAAAAATATATTATTGCATTAAAATTTTAATAAAAACTATATATTAAGTAAAATATTCAAAAATACACTACATAAATGTATGTTTTGTTCTTGCTAACATAGTTATTAATCCAAGTGTGATATAATACCTAAGTTGTCCTTACGATCTTTGAACAATATTATATAAAAATGTGTAGGTTTCCAGTTGAATGGCAGAAATACAATATTTTTAATAATACAGTCTAAAGTTTACAAAATTTTTTTTAATTTAATGTATATTATTTTAAGCTATGTTTTAGTCATTTTACATTTTACTGATATTTATATATTTTCTTTTGGTAGTTTAATTTTTGTTAGATACGTCTTTTTTACGCTTAGATAATAAATATTTAAATTGTAGAAAGTTAATAGGAAAATCTCGAAACAGAGTTCAGGACTTAAAAAATATGAACCTGATAAATCAGAAACAATTCAAAGTGCAGATAACATTGATTCTACATAATAAGAAATTTCACAATTGCTGTTGTGGTATGTGAAGAATATCAACTTTTATTAATAAAGTTCCTTAAAAACACATTATAAATCAATGAAATAAGGATACATTAATCTTTTATTGTGGTAATAATAAATCATTTTCCATTAAGATAAAATAGAAAATGAATTTGTGAGTTATCTACAATAGTCAAGTTGCAATACACAGCAAAAACGAAACTGACAAAACTTAAAATACATTAAACTTGCTGATATAATGCTTCTTTCACTTAGTTATAAAGCGATAAATTAAAAATTTAATCGTTTGCTTTTAACCGGGGAAAATAATACTTGGAATAGTGACATGAAATGCTCGAAAAATTGGGAAGGAATGGATTTCGAACGTTAAAAATTTACAAAAACCTTTCCATGGATATACCTAAACATTTCTCAAATTTTCACTGCGATTGGATGCATGGTTTTTGAGTCTATTGAGTACATACATACAGACAGACACAAATTCATTCATTTATATATATATATATATATATATATATATATATATATATATTAAATTGCATTAGACCAGTGTTAAGCTTGTATATTACTTTTGCAAAATGACATTTTTTGTATATTAATCTGTAAATTCTACACATTACAGTTTAAGCAAATAAATATAGTTATTTCTATTATATGTGTAATAGTCATATATGTATGAATATATATATATTATATATATATATATATTATATATATATATATATATATATATATATATATATATATATATATATATATATATATATATATATATATATATATATATATATATATATATATGTATATGTATATATGTATGTATCGTGATTCAGTGTTAAGGTGAATGGAAAACAGTCTTTATTGATAATAATAAATTTATTAAATCATCGTTTCATTTTAAAGCAAAACTAGAGTCTTCTTCATTTTTTTTATGTCGAAGACACGCGTAGAGTTCCATGTCCACGCGCCAACTGAACTCTTATCGGTTTTCAAACTCAAAAAATTCTTGCAAAATTTTTCCACCTGACCGGATGATCCTGAAAGCTTTATGCGAGCTTGGGTCTTTTTCTTTTATATTATTATTATAAAAGAGCTCCCTTTTTAAAATCGCTTTTAACTTAAGTCATTTCCAACTACCCCCTTTTTAGACCTGACACATATATATTTATATACCTATGCATATAAATATACATTTATATGCATACGTACATAAATTTATATACATATGAATACATTTATATACATCTATACATGTATATATACAATATATACATATGTGTGTGTATATATATATATATATATATATATATATATTATATATATATATACACACATTTCTCTTCCCTCCCTGTCTCTCTGTCTCTCTGTATATATATATATATATATATATATATATATATATATATATATATACACACACACATAAATATATCAGTGCTAATGATATTTTTAAAAAATATGAACTTCAGACTAGAACTCGTAAGAGTTCTAGTCTGAAGTTCTGATATTACTGATATTTCTTATGATTTACGAATTCCAGCCTTAGGTTATGACTTCATTTATGTTTCTAGAATATTCCCCGCATTTTTCCCGAAGGCTACCCGGAAAGGTGATAGAAAATATCGAGACATAGATTCGGTTCCATTATTAAATCTCCACACTTATTCCCCAAACCCCACACCTGAACCGGAATCTAATTCCCGGGGAAGGCCGGGCGACACGGCCAATCGGATGTCGCGATGCCATTATCGCATTCTGGAGAACTCGGTGAACTGGGTAATCGGAGGGGGCAACCCCGGGATCATTCCGGAAGAGAGAGGGAAGAAAGCAAAAGAAGAACAAGGGCGTAGTACAAATTGTTCTTCCGACGGAATATTTCGTTCGGGCTGTGCAATGGGATTTTCCGACTCCCAAAGAGTTTGTTCGAGCGAAGGAGGAGTCGTTAAGAGAACAGATGATCACCCCTCACTCCCCCACCTTTCTCACCGGGGTGGTTGAAGTTCCGAGATAGGTTCATCATTTTCTTATGTTGGTAGTCATTGAGGTGGTATTTAATAATTCATCTGCAATTTCCCCTTTATATATGATTTACGGATAACTTAGAAATATCGCAATTTAGTCATGTTCATACTTTATTTTTCTAATAGCTCTAACATCTACTCTTAGAGGTTACACCTACTAACACACTGTGCAATTCAAAATGGTAATCACGTTCCATGGGGTAAATAAACCTTGCTTATATATATATATATATATATATATATATATATATATATATATATATATATACTGGACTGATTTGGACGAAATTTTGTGTTTGTCATAAAGTGGATTCGAGAATGGTTTAGATTCACAACTGGATCCGATAGAAAACGTTTTTGCTAATATATATCCAAAATGGCGCGCGTATCGAGTCTATTCTAATGCCTCTCGAAACCCTTCGCTGCCGACGTATCTGTGGCCCAGTGGTTGACGCAACAGACGTACGAGAATCCCCGGGATCGATTCGCCATACAAGCAAAATGTGAATATCAATTGAATCTAATGACGTTTTCGATGACTATACGCTTGGTGGCGTCGAGTATTTTTAAAATAGTTTTTTTTTCTTTACTATTCTCTCCAAACGGTCCAGTTTATAATTTATTTAAAAACATTTTACAATTTCTGATTTTTCTGGTTAAAACAGGTTCTGATTTTTCTGGTTCAAGTCTGGTTTTTCTGGTTAAAACAGGACAACGTCTGTCGGATCGTCTAGTATATACATACATATATATAATAAATATTATATAAATTATATATATTATGTTTAATATACATATATTATACATATTTATATATACATATATATACATATATACATACATGCATATATATATATATATATATATATATATATATATATATATATATATATATATATATATATATATATATATATATATATATATATATATATTTGCGTCAGACCCTCAAAATTCCAAGCTGGTAGGAGGATTCTGCCGATAATGCCTCGAACGTTCTCAATATGAGAGAGATTCTGCGACCTTCCTGGCTAAGGTGGCGTTCGACAAGCACAAAATCGAATTCGTTTTGTTATGCCAAAACACCCTGTGTTTATTCTCAATAACATTCATTCATTTTTAGACATGACATAAAGGATAAAATATAAAACATTGCAATATCGAAAAGTATGTATAGCTAAAAATATATAGACTACTTTAATGCAGATATTTAGTTTTTTAACTATCGAGTCTTCTGACACAGTTCGGTTACAGGTTGAGCAACTTTTTATTTATCTATATTTTGTACATTTTCTACATATCGGTGTTTTAAAGTTAGATGAAATATCCAGTTTTGTTTCCACACTTGGTAGTTTAGTCATGAATCATGCCTTCATTTAGGCACAGATTCTTCAATATTATATTTTCATAGATATTTATGGGTATAAAGCTAGGGAAAGTAGAGAAATTGATTTTAGCTCCTTTAGTAATTTTTTTTTTTGAGAAAATGGAACACGATATAGTTTTTTGGGTCAGAATGATCCACCCCTCGGTTCGAGTGTATGACCCTCAAACCAAATTTTCCCTGCCCATTTCACGAGTTTCGAAAAATATTTGGCTTTATTTGTATTATTACGATGCAATCTAATTCCAGAAATTACCGAGACGCATTGCATTGTTCCCCTCTCCAGTCTAAAGAAATAACTTTATTTTCAGTCTGGCATTATCACCTTACACGCAATAAAAACCCGAGCAGCGTTTCAACGTTCGAAATGGCTCCTCGAGAAAAGTTTTCAGCTCCTCTATTATTCCGGAAGAAAGTGTTTTTTTTCACTTTCTAAATGCATCTGTTTAATCTTCCTTCCCGGGGGCTATTTTGCTTCCTTTTCTGAAACACACCAAAATGAACTTTTTAGCCGGCGCCCTTTCTCTCCGGGAGTTTTCGATGCATTTTTAAAAAGATCGAGAATGATCTAATTATTTTGAAAGAATAAACTTTTCGCTTCTATAAAAAGAAAAGTTTCGAAGTGTGGAGCTTCGTTAATTTTTCATAAAATGAGGGCATTCAGGAATCATTAATGATAGAACGTTTCGGGTGTTGGAAAAATTGGAGTTTTTTTTTCTATTTTTAAAGTTTGTGTTTTCTTGGATGGTCTTATTAATTAAGGATTCTCAAGTTTAAATTATTTGTGTTTCTTCTAACAATGTCTTTTCACTCTGATAATACTAATTTAGAATCAGTTTGGTAACATTAGTATTACGGAAGGTAATTAATTTTTGATTGTCCTCCTATGAGAGATAACTATATGCTGTACAATAGATATAAAGCTTTAAATTTCATACGTGTAACTAAAAACTATAACTCTAAGACTCTCCACCCAATTAGTTACCACTTAAAGTAGAGTTGATTGTGTATCCCATGAGATATATAAGCGTATAAAGCAGCATTTTCCAAACATTTTTGGCTTCCCTTACCACTTGGTTAAATTGTACCACTTTGTAAAGATGATTGTATTTAGTTAAATTTGTTATTGCAAGTGGGTGTGCCCCTGAGGTTTAAGTGCCAAAGTCTGTCCAACTGGCCTGTTAGATCATCAAAATTTCTAACTGGTTGAAGGCACTCCTTAAGCCTTAAGGCTGGCACCCTTTCCATAATGCTTCAAACGTGATCAGTAGGAGAGAGGTCCGGCGACCTTGCTGGCCTAGATAGTGTTCGGCAGGCATGAAGACAAGCAGTAGAAACACGTGCAGGGAGGGGGCAGGCATTATCTTTCTGAAATGTAGGCCCATGGTGGTGTGACTTGAAGGGCAATACAATGGGGGCGTAGAACTTCGTCGACGTATTGCGCTGTAAGAGTGCCCCGGATGACAAGCAGAGGGGTCCTACTAAGAAATGAAATGGTGCCCCAGACCATATTTCCTGGTTGTCGGCCTGTATGCCAGAAGACAGTAAGGTAGGTTGATATCCTTACGTTCTTCAAGGCGTCCCCAGACACGTCTGCACCGGTCATCGGGGATCAGCTCAAAGCCGGACTCGTCGCTGAAGACTAATCTACTCCAGCCGGTGACATTCCAGTTCGAAGTAGCCCGACGCTACTGCAAACAGGTTTGCCATTGTACAGAGGTGACTGGTAATCGGTGCAAAGGGCACCGTGACCTCAGCTCGTTTTCTATGATCCACCTACAAATGGTTCCTGCTGTCACTGAAGCACTAGTTGCACCTACAATCGATGATAATGCCGCTCTGACGATGACTCGGTCCTCGCGTTCTGTCATTTTTCTAGGTCGAGCCGCTTCCTTCTTGACGCTGTGTTCGGCCATGGTTCACCCATTCCTGCCAACATCATCTAACAGTGGCATAGATTCGGTCTGATTCACCGTTTAGACCAATTGGCTTCTTTGATCCCAACTACACATCCTCTCTCAAATGCTGACATCTGCGCTTATCGTTTGCGCACCTGCGAGACACACGTACACGGAAGTACACGGAATGAGATTCGCACAGAATTTATGACACGGAATCGAAATGACTCCTCAAAAATATCCTGACAAATGCGCAGATAAGATGTGCTGCAGCGACACAATTTCATTCATTGGCTGCCAAATTTAAAAATGTTGATTTCACGTCGACACTTGTATGCATATTAATTAGTGTTCAATTTGCATTACATCTTCTCGGCTCGTATTTTTTTTTTGTTTAAGCCCAGATAGCATGCATAATTGCAGAAAGTTACAATCTTGTCATAACAAATTTGACGGTACAGACTTGCTCTTGTTATGACAATCTTTGAGCAAGCGTAAATTCTCATCACTGCATGAGAGTTAAGATAACGAGCGCATGCGCAAACGTTTCCCTGCCAAAGACAAGAATGACAACGTGGCAGACGCGCCATTCCGCAAGTTGCTATGGATCTTTTAAAAGTCATTTATTATTTTAATTACTCAAGTGTGGTTATTTTTTTAAAGTGCCATTTCTCTATAATTTGCAACTACAGATGTGTTAATTCTATTAATTCCGTAAGCAATGTTTTCGTTTTCATGCACGTGTATTGGGCCACGTTAAACCTATGTCGAAAATTTTAATTTTTGAGTGAATTTTTCTCAAATTTTTGGAGACTTTCTAAAATTTCGTTTTAATTCTTTTTTTCCTTTTAGACCGTTTGAGTGAAGGATTCATAAATTTTAAATTATCTTCAATGGTATTAACCCTTTTTCTCTATATAAAGTATTATTTCAAAGTTTCTTAGATGGCTCTATCCCAGATAGCAAATTTAGTTTGAAGAAAACTTGCAGCAGTCTTGCTTTGGAAGCCCGTAAACTTGCAGCAAGTTCAGCATGACAAGTCTGCAAGTTTGAAACAAGACTTCAGCAAGTCTACGCAAATTTCGAAGTCACCATACCTCCAGCTCGCAGCAAGCTTGTCATGCAAGTTACAGTGCACTTGTCGTGCAAGTTTGCCGCAAATTTGTCATATGAAACTTGCAGCAAGTTTATTGCAAACCAGGGTTGGAGAAAACCCCGCAGTTTTTGAAAAAAAATACTTTTTGTTTGGTTTAAATAGCATATGTAAAGGGAATTTTTTTTTTACTTTTGGAAAGACTAAGATTTTAGATAATTTTAAATAAATATTAAAAATTTATTAGTAATTAATTTCTTGGTAATTAACTCTTTGCATTCGAGGGTTCCGGAGTGGAGCAAAATAAATTTGTTTTCAAACTCGAGGGCTGCGCGACTACGAGACATTGCAAATAATTTTCAGTTTTTAACATAAAAACAAATTGTAAAAACTAATTATTCTGCACTGTTTCCGTAGTGGAGCCCTCGAGTGCAAAGGGTTAATTAGCAAGAAATTAATTACTAATGAATGTTTAATATTTATTCAAGATTATCTAAAATCTTAGTCTTTCCAAAAGTAAAAAAATCCCTTTACATATGCTATTTAAACCAAACAAAAAGGTTTTTTCCAACCCTGGTTTGCAATGAACTTTCTTCAAGTTTAATTTGACAAGTTTGCGGCAAACTAGCACGACAGGTGTATTGTAACTTGCAAGACAAGTTTGCTGCAAGCTGGGAGGTATGGTGACTTAGAAGTTTGCGTAGACTTGTTGCAGTCATGTTTCAAACTTGCAGACTTGTCGTGCTGAACTTGTTGCAAGTTTGTAGGCTTGCAAAGCAAGACTGCTGCTAGTTTGCTGCAAACTAAATTTGCTATATCGGGGAGTGTGTATATACATATATATATATACATATACACATACGTGCAAGCATTTTTTTGTATATGTTCATATATAGTTATAGTTATATAAATTATTATAAATTAACATACGTATATATACATTCTGTCTCCAAGCTCCAAGTATATAATACCCAAATGCTGTATTTTTGGCAACAGATCTACTTGATGTAAAAAAAAAAAAATGTTTTTTGCAGCTTAGATGGTAGAGAGAAGGTTTTTATCCCGTTTGCGAGCGATCCATTGCTAATGAAAGAGCTGCCGTTCAAGAAGTTTCCAACTTCGAAAAGAACGCACTCTCTCCTTCATGAATTTTAAATTTAAATGGAGATTGCGCACTGCCGCGACGGAGAAAAATGCAAATTTCGCGTGGAATTGGACTGCAGGTTGGGCTGTTTCTGTTTGCGAGCTCGTCATTAAAAATCCTCTAGGATTCGGAAATGAAGCTGGATCGCGTCATAAGCGCACTCCGGGGACTCCATATTTGTGAATCGCATTAATAATTATGTTTCCAAAATATGGGTTTATTAAAAAAATTTGAGAACTACTGTTAGGATTGCAAAAGAGGAAAGGTTTGTTTCGGTTTACAATTTTGCAAGAAATTATAATACATATTCAAACAGATAAATTTGATGTATTTTTTAACAGATTTACAAAAA
>CM063509.1:2776256-2781256 GCA_032207245.1 Pardosa pseudoannulata
TTTCACTCAGAAGTATTAATAAAAATTAAATTATATTAAATGTTATAGTAATATTTAATATCAAATATGAAATTATCAGACACTGGGTAGTACAAAACGTGTATCACTTGGGGGTTGCCTCAATATGCGACCTCCCTTGCAAAACATATAGGCTACTTTGTGAAGAAAAAAAAAGCTAGAGAACCTCTCCAGGTAGTGCTGAACGACGGCCGATTGCTTAGCGTGCTGGCCTTCGGTACCGAGTTCATGGGTTCGAATTCCATTATGGCATGGGTGTTCGCAGCCGTTCGGAATCGGCTTTAAGTAGGTCCCGGTCTCATTAGCCCTCGTGTTGCAAAAAGTAGACCGTAGCACTCCAAACCAAATCAAACCAAACCAAACCTCTCTAGGTAGCAGCAAATATCTATATTTTTTTAATGATATTTTCTAGTAAAAGGGGAGGTCACCTCCACGGGTCCTCCCTTTTGCATATCAATATTGACACTGTATGCGATTCACATGAAATGATTCCCTTTGGATTGTACAAAGAATCCCAATAGAAAGATTAATTAACAGTGACTAACAGAAGAACTAGTAAAAACTACTAACAATTTCAGGCTTCGTCTGAGTTATTTATTTATACCATTCCCTTGAATTTGGACAAGACTTGTCTTTAAACAGTTTTTGTTAGGGTTTCCTGGTTTTTCAGTGAACCACGCAATCTTTGAATTCTGCGATTAGCATAATGTGATTGAAATCTCCCTGAAGTCATTTTGTATACGGTCCCTCCCCGGCCATTCATTTCCAATTGCCTCTCAGTCCCAATTGTTTCCTATCCCCTTCCTTCTTTCTTTTTTATTTGTCTTTTCCTACAAAATCGTTTCGAAACTGGGGGATCCTTAACGCTGCCGCCCTTGAAAATGGAAAGCGACGTCAGGCATTTACATGCATTTAAAATAATTCCTGGCAAAGGGGAAAAAAAAAGAATCCCGTACCCCGGTATTATTTTGGAACGACAGCTTTGGGTGTCTTTACCATAAAAAGGTCGAATAAATCTGCACCGTGGGCTATGCAAAGACAGCAGGTAGGGAGCTCAAAACTTAATTTTTCGGGGTACGGTTGCGTGACTTTGTTTTGACATCGCTTTAGATGCGTTTGGAGCTGATCCTATTGCTTAAAGGTGAAAGAAAGATGTCATTTTATTAAACGAGGAAAGTTTTTTTACACTGATTGTGTAAAAGAATAATCAACGATACTTGCTTTTATAGTAAATATTTGGGGCGAACCTATGTATCACTTTCCTATTAATATAACAAATTTTAAACAATTTACTTATTTATTTTATTTAGTTATTTTTTAAATTTCGTACTCCTTATATCTCCACCTTCCATACCAACTTGCCGAACGAAGGTCGAATGTGTAGGTCGCTGTATTATGGCATGTAGCTTTAAAGGTTCATAAAAGAATAACAACGCAATCCTACTACACGACGCATGCGTCCACTATGAACTCGTTTGTTGAGAAACTTCGGTAAAAGAGGCAAAAGAAGATATACATGAGACAAGATATACGGAAGCTTTTATTCGTAGTATTTTGTCAATTTGGTCTATAGACGTAAGGTTAGTTCTTTGTTAGGTAATGCTAGGGTAGTGTCAAGAAAGGTGACGTCTAGAAACCGTTAAAAATCCGCCTCTGCTTACGCTGATTATTTTTATGACCTTTCTTTGCCGTGATCTTTTGCTTATTGCGCTGAGGGGACAAACATTTTGACGAGATTACTGACGTCCTGACGAGGGGACGGAGGTGGTAAACCTGTTCTGTCAGGACAGGGTCGGAGCAAGATAGGACGCTGGAGACACTTCGCCTCTCCTTCTTGTAATAATATGTGACACTCGGTTCAGCTCTTTTTACTTCTTCCCGTGAGTCATCGTCAAAGACATACCAGGACCGGTTCGAACTAGACAGAAACTTCGGACTTCTCTCAACCAATAGAAGGGTGCGTTGGTTTGGGGTTATTTTGCAGTCTCACTGGAGCGCGGGTCACGTAAAAATACGTATTTATTAGATTGGTGGTGGATACCCGCTCACCACCCCAAATCTACTCAATATGTATAATTTTATGTATGTGTGACATCAGATGCGTGTTGTTTGAGTTGCTAGGCAACGCTTTGCAATTTTTCTTTCCACAAATTAGGATTGTCGAGTGACTCGGTCTTTTGTTGCGTTATTTACTCTTTGCGTAAATTTTGTCTTCTGACGTGTTCCTCCTCACAGAGGAAAATGCTTTGAACGGTACCATACTATAAAGAACTATTAACGTGTTATCAGTTCTATTTGTACTTGTCATAAAAAATATTTTTGAATTAATTGTAAAATTTTAAAAATCGTTTATTTTTGTATTTTTGTAAAAATATTTTTTTTAAATAATCATACAGTATATATTAAAGTGTAAAATAAAAAAATTTAGTTCCTAAAAACAAAGTAGTTTTCGATGCACTGCGATTTTTCTGAATCACTCAACTTTCGCGGGATTCACGAAAAAACGCCCGCTGCAATGCGTAAGTAGGCGGTAAAGTATACCCGCATGCCAAGTGTTAAAAGAATTCTAGTATAAATATGTAACTTAAAATAATTAAAAAACAGTATAATGGAAATATACTCATGTAAATTTACATGTTATCTCAGTACAAAATAAATATTGGTGATGATGAAACAATTATTATTCCTACTATGCACAAATGAATTCGTGATACATGAAATGTGAAACTACTGCCATTGATGAAAATGCAAATTTCTACCATGTTACGGGGAAGATCATTTAGGGTATTGAATATAAATTGCACAGAAAAATAACAGAACACAAAAATCAAACATTTTCTCCACTCGTTATCGCTTTTATTATAAAAAGAATCTCATGTTAATTCTAAAGTATTCAAGAAATCGTTCGTTTTTTTCATCCACAACAAACAGTCGAACGATAAGTTCAAACCCGCTAAAAGGATTGCAGCATTTGATTTCTTTTTCAGCTACGTTCCTTAACAGTCGTGAAGAAAGTTGCCAGCAATAACCAATTTATAGTACACCTGTTTTGAGTACTATTTTTTGTTCACTAAGGACCAATCGTTTAATGGCTAACCACGATTAATCTCTGTTTAAACGGGGAATTGCGTCCCACGATGGGTTGGAGCCACGAGTTAATCACGGTTGGCCGTTAAACGAATTTGTTGAGACTTGCCCTAAATGTTAAGAAAAAAAAAACTTTCTTCATCACGCAAAAGAAGGGTTAAATCTTATTTCAGTTTTATATCGAATGATAATTTATTTTAATCAACGCTTATAGGCGTCGACCGTACCGAAATAAAGATTACGGGCCGGCCTCACCAAAATCGTTTAACGTCTAACCTCGATTAATTTCTGTTTAAACGGAGAATTGCGTCCTACCATAAGGCAGTTTGTCGCAAAGTCGGGACTACTATAATACCCTTCCCATTCATTTTCATGTATACAACAGCCAATAGACAAACAATAAACAGCCCTTCCGTTTGAAACTAAAGCCATAATTTGAGAATTTGCCCTACTGCGTGAAATCGCCTTATTGGTTGGCGCCATAGGTTAATCGCGGTTACCCGTTAAACGACTTTGGTGAGACCGGCCATTAATCTTTATCTTGGTACGGTCGACGTGCAAACACGCCGGGCGCAGTTAACTGGTTAGCGCCCTCTACACAGGAAAGTTTATTCCAGAAAATAAAGAAAACGAGTTTTGTCATTTTTACAAAATGGCGCTTAGCGAAAGATAAAAAAAGTTATGTAGGTATTGCCATCCGTAGACTGTGTGTCAAGTAGAAAAAGGTATTCAGACCATAGCTGTTCGAATGTAGGGGCTTATGCTGGACGTTGCGAATCGGTCCGAACGTTCTCCGTGACGTCACTTTGACGTTAGCTAATCATAATGTCCGCAAGTGGACGCCTAAGTGTCGTCACAACGAAAGTTCGGACGGATTCGCAACGTCGAGAGTAAGGGCCAGTCTCACTAAAGTCGTTTAAAGACTAACCCCGATTAATCTCTGTTTAAACCTAGAATTACGCACCAGCCTTGGTTGACGAGTGGATCGTGACAGCCAATTTTGGGTGCTTACACTTCCGGTAGAAATTTGCTTGGCTCACTGGCGCCATCTATTTACTAATATATTAACTAAAACTACTCAATAATTGGACAGTTATTTTATTATTTATTTACATTTTTGACAATATTTTCAGTCAATTTTCTCCTTTTCATTTGAATTTTATTTAATTTTTTACTTCTATTTTTGTTAGGTTTTGTCGTTTTAAGCTTATAAAATGAGTTTCTGCTAAGAAATGAGCTCGAGAAGTGCTAGTATTTCTAATATTGTATTGTAATAAATTTATTAATTTTAATATTTATTATTATTTTTATAATTTTAATATTTTATTTTATTTCTAATATTTTTTTTACATTTTTGACAACTTTTAAAATTGACTTTTATTTTTAACTGTCACTTTCTTTATCTTTTTATTTTTTTTATTATTTTAAAATCAATGCCCTTATAAACTTTATACCTCAAACTGTCTATGATGGGCAGTAAGCAGCCTGATTTTTAAAGGTAAAAACATTGTTCTGAAAAAATGTTACTATCCCCTATATAACAATAGCCTAAGTTATCTGTCCGTCTGTCCTCGAATTTATGAAGCGGTTGGACCTGGAATGGATAGAGGCATCCATTCAAAGCGAATAAAGTTTATCTTCTCCTAAACTATCCATCCGATTCCAAAATAAATTACTATAAATAGGCTTCCTATCACAGCGATAAATACGGTCGTCTTTAAGACGTTCGAAATCCATCCCTTCCCTCCTTTTCGAGCGTTTCATGCCATCCTTTCGATTCCTATTTTCCCCGGTTAAGAGCAGTCGATTAAATTTATCCATTTGTCACTTAATAAATAGGTAAAAATAATAATTTTTTCCTGCATTGTGACGTCATTCCTTTAAACATCTCATTT
>CM063509.1:2783756-2813756 GCA_032207245.1 Pardosa pseudoannulata
GTTGTTTTAATATTTCTTTATATGTAACGGTTGAAATTTATACGCGGCTACGCATGAATGAGCCCCTATTATTTTTAATTGGCCGGACTTAGTGGGCAATGTGCAGACCTAAGTAGCTTTCAGAGTTATTTGCAGTCGTTTCATTCCATTAAAAAGAAGAAAGTCCAAAGTCATTCCATCTCTTTGAAACATTTTCTATTTTAAACTATTTAAATATCGTCTGCATTATTTTCAAACGTTTTATCACTGAACTTAGATATTACGTCAATAACTTTCTTTTATATTTTGCTTCAATAATAGATTAGGTACATAGGTGATCATTTTCAATTGAATCGATTATTTCTTTTTGCAATGAAAATTCGATGTTTTGATATCAAATACACCGGTTTTGATAACAAATTCTGTTTACCTCCAGGGTGTATTGGAAACGATAGTTTCACGTCCTTTACGTCCATTCATGACTGTGGCAAAAAATGGGGAAGAACTTAACGATAATTTCCTTTAACGATATCTTAACGATAAGAAAACTTTGAATTATCTTACTAAATGAATTCTACGTGATTCTAAACTGTATTCACAATATCAAGAGACTTTAGAGGAGTATGAAGATAAATTATTGAGCATGTACCAAATAATTATCAGCCAAGAAACAGACCATTTTTTACTTGCCTCATAGGGTACTTTACATTTCTGGAAACTTAAAAATTTTACTGTTCCCGTCATAGGACGGACTATATGGTAGTGCCATTAATGTTTCTTAAATTTCAAAATTTAAGATTTCAATTATTGTCAATAAAATGTTTTATTTCTTGGTTTTACAGGATTATTAAAAATTCCCGGGTTTTTTGGTAACTTTGTACAAAAGTGTGCCGAACGATTAGAGTGCTGGCCTTCGGTACAGGAGTTCGTGGGTTCGAATCCCACAGTGGCATATTTGTTCGTAACCGTTCGGAATCGGCTTGAAACTGTAGGACTCGGGCTCATTACCCCTCGTGTTGCAAAAAGTAGACCGTAGCACTCCAAACCAAACCTGTACAAAAGTGTAGACTTTCAAGCTAAAAGAACATTTTTTTTCGTTTTATCTGCAGTGACATTCATTTTAGTAGTTCGATATTCAGTGCCGGTTAGAATAAGTTGGACATTCAATTTCGATCTGTATCATCTGTTCCATTTTAGGCATTCATTTATCGCCGTAAAGTTTTCGTAGCGTGCTTACAAAATCACTTTTTATTTTTCGCTAGTTTCTGTTTTGTGGTTTCTAGAGGCTGCTTTAAACGATATTTTAAGCATGTCTATTGGGGATTATGGTGTAAGGCTTTGTTTACTATTCGGGATAAGAAATTATAAAATAAATCCCATTTTAGTTGAACTCGCGGCGTTGTTATTAAACGAGAGATTATATTCAATCTCTAATGACAAAGGATAATAGGAAGACAGTTAAAACTGCCTTGTTTTATAGTTTAGCTATCCTCGATTTATTCTGTACATCTCGCATCTAATGTTTTATACGTTTGTATAATTCCTGGGATATACAACTATATCGTAAGCGGAATATAACTGGGTGTAGCATCTTATATTATACAGTTTTTGAAATATAAAATCTACTGTACAAGAAGTTATTCTCTCATAGGGGAAGAGTCGAAAGACGGCCGAATGGCAAAGAACTGTTCTTCGATACCAGAGTTCACGAGTTGAAATCCCGATGACGGCTTGGATGTTTGTAGTTGTTCGGAATCGGCTTTAAGCTTTAGGTCCCTGTTTTATTAGCCATCGTGTAGCAAAACAGTGAACCCAGCTCTCCCAACCCAAAAGAACACAAAAAGTTTTATAGCTTCAGAAGTTTTATTCACTTGGTTTCTAGGAAAACTTTTCAAGCTGGTCCCACTGTAGTTAATTTGTATATGTTTATTGGCCAAAAATAATTTTAAAATTAACGAAATGATTATATCTCTAGAAATTGTTTTATATTTTATACTACCATCCATGACATTCAGAATGGTTCAAAAATTATATATATTATACAGAAAAAATAATGGACGAATGGTAGAGTGCTGGTTTTCGGTATCGGAGTTCACGGGTTCAAATCCCGCTGCTGGAATGGATGTTCGGAGACTTCCGGAATCGGCTTTAAGTAGTAGGTCCCGGTCTCATTAGCCATTGTCGTCGAACGATGGCCGATTGGTTAGGTTGCTGGCCTTCGGTACCAAAGTTTGTGGGTTCGAATCCCATTGTGGCATGGATGCTCGTAGCCGTTCGTAATCAGCTTTAAGCTGTAGGTCCCGGTCTCATTAGCCCTCGTGTTGCCAAAACAGTAGACCGTAGCAAAACAAACAAAACCATTAGCCATTGTGTAGCGAAACAGTAGACCGTACTGCTTCAAACCAAACCAAACCAGAAATAATAGGGAACTATTAACCCCTTCCCTCTTTTGCCCGTACGCCGTACGGGCACAGCTTTCGAGCCTTTACTGATTTGCCCGTACGGCTTACGGGCAAACTGATTTCTATTTCGCTTGCACTGTTTCGGCCGTATTTTTTCCAATTTTACTAACAAATTATTCGTATAGATGTCCATTAAATGATAGTTTGCAGTTTATTGTATTTTCTACTCTGATGGGTTCAAAAGCGCGGGTTTTTTTTTGCATGTTTTGTATCGAAATACGAATTGTTATCTTTCAGTGTATAGCTTCCTGGTTATATTTTACAAACCGCCTGATAATTTTATTCATGTAAGTGTTGAATAATATATTTTTACTTTTAAATAATGGATCATTCAGAGCGTATGGAGCTCATTTCTTGGGATTCGAACTGCGACTCTGAATCAGAAATTGAATTATCTGTAAATGATAGTAGCGAAAGTTGACTAGATGACTTGGATAGTAGCGACTCTGATAGTAGTACAGATGGAATCGGTCGATCAAGACAATTTTTTTAAATTAATTGCGATAATCCTTCGGATCCGCCTCCTAGATTTGCTTTCGCGGGAATTCCAAAAATGAACTTGGATATCGACGAGACTAGAGGTAAACTTCAGTTTTGATGCTTTCATAGAAAGAAAAAAAGTTATAATAAATGCTTAAAAATATTAGAATTGTTCATTTTAATAACATATCTCTACTTAAAAATGTAAAATGAACAGAAAAAGGCAATAAAAAATGTGACATTTTTTTGACCGAATTCTGAAAAAAAATGAAACTGTCAAAGGGTTAAAATACATTTGGGAGAGCAGGAGGTAAAATAAATGTTTTATATTTTTTTCTTTAAAAGTACAAAATTAACAGAATTGTATTAAAATACAATATTTATCGACAAAATGTGTTTTTATATATCTATACATCAAAAACATTAATTTTTTATGACCTGTTAAACAAATAAGGATGCTAAGCTTAGTCTTAATAGGTTAACTGAAAGGTTAACTGTTTTGTAGTAAAATTCCAAGTCTATACCGCGTTACCGCTGTGGCATAGAAATGTGAAAACTGCTTCTTTACATTTGTCTCCTTTTGAAATGGGAGAAATTAGGAGTCATTCCCATTTCACTCTCAAATGGCTCTTTTCGTATCGTTTCTCATTGTTTTTTCTGTCTCTACCCCTCGCGTTCCAAAACGATTTCCAAAAAACTTCTCATTTCAAAAACGTTTTCTTATTGCATAGGAATTTTCAAGGCAAACACGATTGAAAGTGGGGAAAAATGACAGTGGAACAAAAATGGAAATGACATCCCCATTGTCACAAAAAATGATTCTTTTCGACACACAATCTGGCCATTGTTTCATTCGAAACAGCTTTTACAAAGGACTTTTTTTCCCCCTATTGGTTCATACTTTAAAAGATTAAAATAAATTCCCTTAATTTCAGTTTTTTTTCCTGATCGGATTTGATTTGAAACTGAGGAGATAAAAGGGAACAGATTTCGAAAAAAATTGACTTGTACGAGTTTTGCACAAAGGGTGGTGAAAGGACGTCGAATTGAACCCTTTGTTTCTCTACAACAAAGATTTGAAAGATATTTACTCGGGTGTTAAAATGCAACATTTCGAGTGTGCAAACATTTTTGAAATCTGAGACGGCCATTGGAGTCGTTTCGTTTCCAAGCCATGCATATTGTTTTATAAAATACAGTAATGTGTCTGTGTCTAGATGTATGCATACACATATTACTGAAGAAATATACTAGTAACTATTTGTTTTGTATTAGTTAAGATATATTTCTCATTATATATGTATTTAAAACCTGTATATAGTACTAAAAAATTAAGAGTAGCGTTTAAGGATATGTGTATTTATATACACTCAAAAGCCAAAACATGACCACCTGTCCATAACGAGTTGGCTCACCTTTGACGCGCAACACAGCTTCAACCCTCCTTTGCATGGATGTCCCAAGTCCTTGGTAGATGGACGGAGACAGATTGTACCAGATGTTTAAGCAACGGTGACGCAAATCCCAGATATTGCGAATAGGTGGTCTTTGAACTCTGAGCTGCCGTCCCATGACATGCCAAATGTGTTCTATCGAATTGAGATCCGGCCAGGACATTAATTGGAATTCAGCATCCTGTTCCTGGAACCCCTCCAACACAATTTTAGATTTGTGACACGGGGCGTTATCCTGTTGGAACATTCCATTTCCGGCTGGAAAAACAGAGGCCATGTGAGGGTTCAACTTGTCCGCAAAGATGTTCAGATGCCCTTCAGCATTCATGGTCTGCTCTACCACAACCACGGGCCTAAGAGAACGTCCACCAAAGCATAATACCGCCACAGTGGTGGTGGTGGTGGTGCGGCACCATGGAAGAGAACTGCACAAGTACAAATTAAACTTAAATTTCATTCAAGGGGCAGGTAAAAAGAGAAGACATGTTTTAAAATCAAAGACAGGAGAGAAAATGACCATGAAAGCGCGTATCTATTGTAGAGTCGAACCCGACAACGAGCGAAGTGTAGAATTTTCAATAAGGGACAGGCAGCTTAGTCGGAGAATTAAACAATAAAAAGTAACTGAGATCGGATGGGCAAAACGGAGCTGTTTTCGAGCGACAGCTGAAAAAATGCAGCGAGCGGTCAGAAATTTGGCATCTACTGCAGAGGAAGCTTTGTTAAACGGGTTGGAAGAATGTGAGAGTGTGCGCGTAATCCCGTCGAAAATCAATCTGCCGTTGACACGTGAAATGTGCCCCTGTTATTTCTACATTTCCGGGATAGCTGGTCAAAGAGAAAGCCTAAATAATTGGCAGTCGGTTCATTCCAAGAGTCAAACGTGAAACTTGGACTCTTGGTAACTCAGATCTCAAATGTTATGTTTCTCTGGCGAGATCAGAGTAATGTATGATCCATTGAAAACACTTGTTGAGCCCCACAGCGAGGGACTCGGAGAGCGGTCCCAAGAGAGAGCAGTTTAGTCAGCGAATTTAATAGTTAGAAAAGAACTGAGATCATTGAAAAAAGTGAGACATTTGCCTGGGACAGCTGGAAAGTGAAATAAAGGCAAATTTTCTATCAAGACAAAATTTCTCTTTAGTGCGGTGATTCAAAATTATTTTTATCGTACATTTTTTATCAAATTTAATTTAAAAATTATTTTTATATTTATTTTATTTTAGACGAAAGCGTATGTATTTTCTTTTTCTTCCTTTAACATAATTCGTTAAAAACTTTATTGCTGACCTAACAATAGTAGTAAGGTTCGGCATGAACGTGACAACGACCTAGTGTTACTCCAGTCTCGTCAATGCACCTGTCAATCATTTTGAGCCTTCGAGTGAGGAAATCCTAAGACAGCCCTGCGGTTGCTGCCCTACACTCGTTCATTCGATTGTAAGGTTTCGATTACCGAATTGCGTTACTTTTGGATCACGTGGCCCACCAAACCGAATGCCGATGCAGGTGTTTTTCTAACCTCAGAGGTGAGGGTTTAAGGTATTAAACTAAGGCTTCTTGGGCTTCGTTTCGATTTCATATGAGATTAGGGAAGCGTCATAAACCTCCTATGCTAACTTAATTCTGAAGAGAACATGGACACCCAATATGATTGAAATAGGGATTATTTTTATTGGATCAGATGATCACTACGCAAGTACAGTCTACAAAATACTTATTGGTTCATACAGTAAATTTAAAAACTCCAGTTCTTTTTTTTTTTTTCAAAATTAGAACTCTTATTGAAAATTTTCTTAAATTTCGCATTTTGAATCAACTTTAGAATCTGAATCAAAGTGTTTATATAGTTAATGCTTTTTCTTTAGTGCGAATGCTTTTTTTATACATAGATTTCTTTTCTTAAGAGTGAGGTGTTTTTGTAGAAGGTGTGAATTTTTTTCTATAAATTATATATTTGACGTTTTTCTGTAGAATTCCTATACTTTGGTTTTTAGCGCTAGAATCTACTGTTTTGCTACACGAGAGCCGGGTATGCTACTTAACCCTTTAGCGGACAGTGGTTTCGTATCAAAACAACCTATTAAACATCTGTTTTTTTTTAACTTTATTTTTTGGAGCACTTTGCTTTATCTTTTTATAATTATTTACTACTCCAATCTCATACATCTGTGATGTATGAAAGCCAACGATGTAGAAGCAAGACCTTCTAAAATTTAACACTAAACATACCAACACTTAATACATACCTATTTCTAACCATAGCCGGTCAAATGACCGGACTTTATTTTTTTCTAATTATAACTGTATGAAATATGAAAACTGGAAGGAAATAGACAAATGAACTGTATTATAATTAAACAAAATTTTATATTGTCAATTTTTATGTATTGTAAACACAAAGAATTTTTAATTCATTTCCCATCGCATTTTTTACATAAACCTTGTCTTCTATTGACATTTGACCCGTTATATGGTATGTTTAGTGTTAAATTTAAATTTAAAAAAAAAAAAAACTTTTTGGAGACATGGATGATTTCCAATTTTTTTAAGTTTTTAACATTTTAAATTTACGAAAGATGGTAGCTCTAGACATAATTATTTTTTGCTGTACCCGAGTAATTCAATTTATATTACTTATAACCCCAAATAAAGTATCTATAAAAACAACACTTATAAATTGCTAAGCTATTTATTTATTAAACCATCTTAAGGATTATTATTTATTGTTCTTCCACTATAGTTAAACATTTAAAAAAGCATAATGTTCGAGCTGTAAAAGAGGAGGGTTAGACAGTTAAACCTCTCTTTAGGTATTCTCTAAGGAGAACTATCTTTAGGATTGTAAAGAAAACATATATTTTACATTTACAAGGTTCATGGATAACATTTATAAACTAATTACATTAAATTCTCATGAATTTATTTTGGTGACCGTTAAAGGGTTAAACCGATTCCGAACGGCTACGAGTATCCATGCTAGCAGCGGGATTCTAACCCGCGAACTCCGGTACCGCAGTGCAGCGCTCTACCGTCTAACCATCGTTCAGCGCCCATACTTTAGGTCGAATATTTTTTTTCTATAGGGAGTTTTCCTTTTGAGTGAATATTTTTTTTTCCTTTAGTGTTTTTCCTTTACATTGAATATTTTTTAGAATTTTAAGTAATCATTAATTTTAGAATTTTAAGTAATCATTAAAATTCTTAAATTTCATTAACACAGAATCATATAAAATTTAAACATCCTCAAAATTATTAAAATGTGTAAACCCTTTATCAGAATAAGATTAACAAACTGAATTGCTGAAAATTTTCTGTAAGAACTGTAATAAAATAAAATAAGTAGAATTTTTAAATTGATTTGGTGGATTATTAAAGTGTTTTTGGAAATTGTATTTAAATTCGAAATTTGTATATTCAAGGTTTCAAAAATTATTTACACATATGAAATATATTATAGAGGCTGTCATTATAGCGAAAATTTTCTGTGAACAGATTCCAAAGGAAATACTGATTTTGAACATGCCTCACTTAATTTTGACAAATTTCGGTGTTGCATCTGTGCCCACGTAGAAGTGAATTTTCCGTTTTGGAATTTAAATATTCCTTTTGAACACTTCGGCGTTCATTTTAAGTAGTTTTATTGTGACGTCTGTGCATATCTTGCAAAACTCGAAAACTATTACCTTCATAAGATCGAACTTTTGCAGGTACAACCTTGACAGCATCTAGTTTTACACCTTCCATTTTAATTTCAACAGTTTGAGTCCCAGAGGGTTTTGGAAAAACGTTTTCGAAGAATCCTGAACAGCGCAACCACTCTTTATCAACAAGAGTACGAAAATACCCAATTAGCGTTATAGCGCTTCTTTTATTTTATGTCTATAAATTATAAACGGCGAGATAGCACTATTTTAAAATCTAAACATGTATGCTTCAATATTGCGCTATTATTATACTAGTGTGCCTATTGTAAAATGTATTATTTACATAAAAAGACGAGCTGTGTCATGTACTTTAGTCAGTCTGAGTACGTTCGACTTCGACAGTCGATGGACCATTACCAGTGGTCTTCGACTATAGGCTGGGTCTATAAACAATATAGTCACCGAATCCCGGACTTATTGACGATCTTAAAGATTGTGTATTTCTGGTTAATTAATTTCCAAATACTGTTTTGACAAACTGTGTCAAATAGATTTTTTGCTCTCAAAGGTCAATATTTTGTTGTCATAGATTTACATTTTTCCCAGCATGTACAGATATAAAGTTTCACAATGCGCAATAGGGTTTTATATATAGTAAGAGAAGCATCCAGAAAGTAAGTTTCCCGATGTTTTCCAATTTAAAGTATACGTAATTAGCCGTGTCAGTTGCGCATGGGTAACAGACCCATCACGTATTAATCCTATGCCAGCTGGAAAAGTCGCGATTAGTGCCAGTAGCTGGGTAACAGTGGTCCGAAATGAAAGCTCCAATTCCTTCTCCTGCCGCCTGCAAGGTTCGGTCGGTGATCTCGAACGCACAAAGCATTGCGCCCATTGAAATTCATCGTCAACTCTGTCGGATCTATGAACCGAAACGGACACCCGAACACAAAATTCAACTCTTAGCAGCACCGACACTTCTGCTACGGTATCGCGACGACGGCGACGCGTTCCTCGACGGGATCGTCGCGGTCAATGAGACTTGGATTCCGCCCTTGACCCCGGAAACCGAGCAGCAGTCCATGCATTGGCATCACAGTGGATCTTCGGTCAGAACCAAACTCAAACAGACGCTGTCGGTACGGAAAGGGACGTGCACGGTGTTCTGGGACAGGAAGGCTGGTTCCATTTGCAAGCGGTAGAGGTATACAAAAGTGGATCACACAATACGACAAGTATCTCGATTCTTCTGGTGGCTATGTTGAAAAAGAGCTGAAACATGGCTGTACTGGTTGCCAATAAATATGTCCGTGAAAGCGCGAGTTCTTTTTTTCTTTTAAATAAGGACAGTTATTTTCTGGATGCGTCTCGTAATTTTGTTGCCAGGACTAATGTATCGAGATTGAAATGAATTTTTAAGACCATCTTTTTGCCTTATAGATAGCATTGTTGAATTCGACATTCCAATATTTGTTATTAGAGACAACGCTTCTAAGTTAATGGATATAATACCTTCGAAAAGTATAATTTCAAGACTAATAAATTAAGATAAATCTAAATTTTTTACTATGCCCAATTTAATAACCTAGGCTTTTAAGAAATGGAATGCCTCTCTAATATACTTTCTGGATCACCCTGTCGAATGAGGTGCGACTGTTCGATTTTTACATAGTTTTGTTACACAATTATTTACACTATATACATGGTAGATGATTCTAATCGAAGATGTAATCAAATTTAATCAAAATATCTCCGAGAAACAGTTAATCGAATTAGGAACTTAATGACGACACATCAAAAAGGAATCGAAACTCGAAAGCTAGGCGAGAACTTCAACGGGGATCCTGCCGAAGTTCGAAAGCGCGGTAGTACAACGCTCTTTATATAATCAAAATAATTCCTACACAAGGTACTTATACTTGAAGATGAAATCTTAATCCACTCTTATCTGTCGTTCATCCAAAGCTAGGATTAAAACCCGGAGCTTTTTCAGTCATGACGGGCTCTCCCGGTACAAGCAAATCCACTAAACTAAATTTTCATTTCACCCGAGTTTCCAAAATTTCTCTGCTTTAGTATCTAATGGCTTTAAATGTATTTTGTTGACGCGGTACAAACAAGCAAATCCCCTAAACTAAAAATTGACTCTCGAGGCTTTACCGGTAAATCTATTATGAATCACACAAGACGGCTTTTAATTTACCTTATCTCGCCTACGCAGACACTTCGAAGAGGGGTTGAAAAAACGCGTACTCTACGATAATTAAAACGTAAAGTCCAGAACACCTAAATGACTAAACTCAATTCTGTGAAGAAGTGGGGGGGAAAGGGCTCAAAAATCCATTAATCTAAAGGTTTCACGGTGCAGACAGACAATTCGAATGTGTCATCCGGCATACTTCTGTGGGGTGGAAAGGGGTGGAGCTCCCGGAATGCGATAATTGGAGGTCAGGGCACATGCCTGTCCCGTTGTTATGGAAGTGTAGTTGCTAATGGGGCTGCGGGTGCTATCCGGGGGAAATTAGCACAATTAAAGAGAAGGACGCGCTTTGTTTGGGGCACAAACTTCCAGGAGAAATTTATGCATCACACGACTGAAATTTTGAGGTATTCGAATGAAGCGTACCTACATACCATACTGACTGTTACACTCGGTTTAGTTCAAGAAAATAAGGCAAAAAATTCGATGGTTTTCATTGAATCAAAAATTCATTGGTCAAAACTTCAATGGTGGCATGGTTTTTCGTGTATAACGCGTGCCTGCAATTTTGCATAAGAATGACTTTATAGTTTATTAACCAATGGCTACCAATGTACTTGTTGGTTTATCATCCTTTTGATTGGTAAATTATGTTTATATTTCTTGTGTTTTCATTCGATTTATTTAAGTTGAGGTGGACTTGGGATAAAGTTTTTATTACACGAGAAATTCGAATATTCTTGAACCAGAAAAATAATTCTAAACTAAAAGTGCTGCTTTATCACCAAGTACACCGAAAAGAACTACTAGTTCCCGTAGACTAACTACCGAACGATGACCGAATGGTTAGATCACTGACTTTTGGAACGGGAGTTCGTGGGTTTGGTTTTGGTTTTGTTTTTGGTGTGCTACGGTCTACTTTTTGCAACACGAGGGCTAATGAGACCCGGGACCTACAGCTTAAAGCCGATTCCGAACGGCTACGAACATCCATGCCCCAGCGGGATTCGAACCCACGAACTCCGGTTCCGAAGGTCAGCACCCTAACCAATCGGCCATCGTTCGGCGGGAGTTCGTGGGCTTGAGTCCCACTGGGGCATGGATGTTTGTAGCCGTTTGGAATAGGCTTTAAGCAGTAGGTCCCGGTCTCATGAACCCTCATGTTGCAAAAAAGTAGACCGTAGTGCTCCCAACCAACCAACCCGTAGACTAACTGCTTCTACGAGACTAAAAAAAACTTCTTCTTCTTTCGTAGAATGTCTTTTCGATCGATGAGCATGGTGTTAATAAAACGGCTATCCATTTCTGAAGCGTTATATAATCAAATGCTTAACAGGTCAGCGCCACCGTGATATTGAAAAAAAAAGACAGTTATATGTTTGAAATGAAAACAAACTTAGCCTCCCAATTTTTTCTACAGATTACTTCAGGTGACTTTACACGCTCAATCTACACACTTTTACAATTTTCGCCCTAATGCAATCGAGCTTTAAAACGACAGCAATCAATGTGCAAACTTCCGATCTGTCTCTTCTGCCTATATAAATAAGAAAGCTGGAATTGTTTTGAAGTTCCGAAACTTTCTCAGCCTTTGGAGGGGAAAAGTATTGGAGGCTTTTCCTTTTCCAGACTGTAATTCGAAATAGGGATTGTTTGGAGGGGCGCTTTGTGAGAAGGAAGCCCCTTTTATGCATTTGTCGTTGAAGCCCAAATGTATTGTCTCTCTCTAAAGACTGCGTGCGAACCACACTCCGAAAGTGTAAAGGTAGTTTGGAAAATAATTCGTCTACCTTCTAAGGATTCGAAATCGAAAATATTCAGTTTTAATTTTTCGGTTTGTGCTTCAAAATAAGACTCCCATACAAAAGCAGAAAAAAAAATTTTTATGCATATGTAATTTTCTCTCTCTCTCTCTCTCTCTATATATATATATATATATATATATATAAATATATCTCTATATATAATATATCTCTCTATATATCTCTCTATATATCTGTATATCTCTCTATCTCTCTCTCCAAAATATCTCTCCATCTCTCTCTCCTATATATATCTCTCTATATATCTCTCTTTCTCTATCTCTATCTATCTCTCTCTCTCTCTCTATATATATATATATATATATATATATATAAATCTATATATATATCTATATCTATATCTCTATATATCTCTCTATATATCTGTATATCTCTCTATCTCTCTCTCCAAAATCTCTCTCTATCGCTCTCTCTCTCTCTATATATCTCTCTCTATATATCTCTCTTTCTCTCTCTCTCTCTCTCTCTCTCTCTCTCTCTCTATATATATATATATATATATATATATATATATATATATATATATATATATATATATATATATATCTCTCTCTCAATCTCTCTCAAAATTTACACACAAAAGTGAATTTCTTTGAACACTGCCGTTCTCGAAGTGATAAGTGTACGAATAAAGTTCTTTAATAAAACATCATTATATAGTATGCCAAACGATGGCAAAATGACAGTGAGCTGTTCTTAAGTACCGGAGTCCGCCGGTTCGAATCCCGCTGCTGGTACGGATGTTTGGAATCGGCTTTAAACAGTAGGTCTCGGTCTTTGTAGCCCTCGTGAGCAAAAGAGTAGACCGTAGTGCTCCAATCCGAACCCTCATTATCTAATAATTTGTACTTTCTTTCAGTCCATTAACAATATATTTTTTTCTTTCTGGTAATTATCAGTTTGTTAAATGAGGATTAAAATTATTAGAGTTACAATTGTGTGTGACACTAATAATTGGTAATTATGGATGAACATTAATAATTGTGATTAGTGTTACAAATGCAATGGGATAACGTTATCAGTCATCGCATTGCAATTGCAACAGTGTTGCAGATTTTATAAAATGAAATAATTATTTTCTCCATAAATCTTTCAAACATGTTTAAAAGGCAATGTTTCTCCGGACTATCTACGACGTGATATGGAATATCGAACTGCGCAACTAACATCATTTAGCGCTTTCGTTACCCGTCCTTTCCTGAGCAAATAAACTGTACTTTAATGAGTCGCACCAGCAAGACGTTGTCCTCGGCTTCATTACTTCATTTCGCCTGCCTCCTCTGAATTATCGGATGCGATATGAGGGAAGGAATTCGAATCTGACATTGCGAGGGACTCGTAAATGTCAGTAGGTCTTGTCAGGTGGGGGGGTGGAGCTCCTTAAATATTCTCCGAAGGGGAGATGCGACGTTCTCCGCGATATCGTAATTGCTGTAGGATTTGGGATGACATGAATTCCGATTATATTGTGCCTTTATTGCAGTAGTTGCGCTTAAGACACCCTTTACAAAAACCTATCTGAGGGACGATGACCGAATGGCGCCGATCTTTGGTACCGGAGTTCGTGGGTTCGAATCCCGCTCCTGGCATGGATGTTCGTAGCCGTTCGGAATCGGCTTTAAGCAATAGGTTACGGTCTCGTGAACCTGCGTGTTGCAAAAAATAGATCGTAGCACTACAAACGAAATAATTCAAAAATATTATTCGACAGAAACACGCATAACCTATTTAATAGTAGCATAATTTATCTGTCTTCGAATTTATGAAGCAGTTAAACCTGGAGAGGACAGAGGCATCCATATTGGATTCTTGATGAATTAGGGTAAGCTAAAATCAAAGCGAGTGAAGTTTAAATTCTCCTAACCCATATATTATCTGTATCTTACTTCTAATCTAGAGCTTTTTTTCTGATGAGTTCTAACCCTTATATAACCTGTATTTTTTCTGTTATCATCTATAAAATTGTTCTATTTGCTGACTTATCCTTGCATTTTGTTAACGATACCTAACATTCATGCGAGATTATTTAAAGAGTCTAGTTACATAAAAGTAACAAAATATGAAACAGGTGATATAAATAAAATGTGAAAAACCTAATTTTTTAAACGGTTTTCCGCTATTTATGGTTACAAGTCTAGACGGGGAGCAAAAGGGCTATAAAAATTTTCTAACTTCTGTGTCATTTTGACCTCCTATTTTTTTTGACCAATCTAAAACCCTTTCAGAGTTGATTTGAATATCCTGCGTTTAAATTATCCTCAAGATTTTATTCCAGCTACTTTAGAATTCATAGCGACCAGATCAAAAAATGCACTTGTATTCATACATAGAGGAATATATATGTATGTGTGTATATGTGTATGTATATGTATATCTGTGTGTATATGTATGTATATATACATGCGTGTGTATATATATATGTATGTATTTGTATATATGTGTGTATATATGTGTATGTATTTGTATACGTGTATATATGTATGTATATTTGTATATATGTATGTGTGTATATATATGTATGTATATGTATGTGAGTATATATGTATGTATGTATATGTATGTGTGTATATATGTATGTATGTATTTGTATATGTGTGAGATATATATATATATATATATATATATGTATATATGTATGTATATTTGTGTGTATATATGTATGTATATGTATGTGTGTGTATATATGTATGTATATGTATGTGTGTATATATATATGTATATGTATATGTATGTATATGTGTGTATATATATGTATGTATATGTATGTGTGCATGTATATATGTATGTATATGTATGTGTGCATGTATATATGTATGTATATGTATGTGTGCATGTATATATGTATGTATATGTATGTGTGCATGTATATATGTATGTATATGTATGTGTGTGTATATATATGTATGTATATGTGTGTTTGTATATATGTATGTATATGTATGTGGGTATATATGTATGTATATGTATGTGGGTATATATGTATGTATATGTATGTGGGTATATATGTATGTATATGTATGTGGGTATATATGTATGTATATGTATGTGTATATATATATATATGTATGTATGTATATGTATGTGCGTGTATATATGTATGTATATGTGCGTGTATATATGTATATGTATGCATGTATATGGATGTGTATGTGCGTGTATATATATATATATATATATGCATATATATATATATATATATATATATATATATATATATATATATATATATATATAAATATGTATATGTATGTAAGTGTATATATGTATGTATATGTATATTTATGTGTGTATATATGTATGTATGCATGTATATGTATGTGTAAATTTATAATATATATAAATATATATAACAAATATATATATATATATATATATATATATATATATATATATATATATATATATATTATTGCTATTGTCCTTTCTATATAAATCTGCGATTTCATCAAAAATTCTTCCAATCTAAAATTCTCTGTCGGTAGCAGAGTGAATTAATATTAGTTTTATTTGAGATTCTTTTAATCGTGCAACTATCATGAATTCCTTTGGGAACTGTGGACCGACGAAGCCATTTTGCACGATCATTCCCGTCAGCTGAGCAATAGAAAATGGATTGCTTTCGATTACAGTCAGTTGTGTGTATACCCCTGCCTCATCGAGTGCAACCACAAATTTCCAGCTAGGTGTTTCTCATACAGAATTTTCTATTTTTGCATTTTTTATATTCTTAATAGTTTATTGAAAGAATTCACGAATTCTTAATAATTTGTAATAATTTAGAACTCTCTGTCGATTTGGGCCCCTTCTCAATTCCGTTCTTTCTCAAACAAATTCGTCATTAAAGCGTCGTGTCTGGAAAGTGAAAGGGGGGGCGGTAAAGTAGGCGTTGATTGAAAATACAATTTCCAAGGCATCAACACATACCTCCGGGTATCCGGCAGAGGGGGAATTCGAAGCTCGTAATTGCTGTCTCCACGGGAAACCTGGATGTGACGTCAATCAAAGAGAACGAGTGTTGCCAGCTTAAGAGAAAATAAAACTCAGTTCTCTCGCTTTGTTACTATTAAATTATTTCTATTGTCGATGAATTTAACAATAAGATGTGGTACATCATCCTGTGTTCTGGAAAAAGGTCCGAAAGTAGGTGGCGAATGTTTTGTCGTAAATCTTGATTAGACTGCTAAGCTGAACTATGTTAATTGTCGCTTGAATTCTATCGTCTGCTTTGAGCGGCTGGGTGACCGCTCAACTCGTAAAGTTTTAGTGACTCGATCTGAAGAAAGAAGATTGAACTCTCTGCTAGTTTTTAAGAGATGCATTATTGTCTGTTTAAATGTGCGTTGTAACTTGTCTTTGATGGTGTGAAGATAAATGTTATCGTTGTTTCAAGGCTAGTAGCATTCAATCACAGTAAAAGAATCTGAAATAATAAAACGATTTAAACAACATTAATGATGATGGCAATAATATTTAAAAAGAACACTACAAAGCAAATAATGAACAATCAAATCATTTGAATTTTAACATATTAATTTTTAATGTTTCTTCTTAAGTGTATGAAATTAAGATATTCTTATCTCGTCATTATTACTTTTATTAATATTAGGTCAGTCTTATTCCTTTTTATTATTCTATATTTGATCCGAACGATGGAAGAGCTGCTAAGGCACTGTACCTCGGAATTTTAGCACGACATAATGCATTTCGTTTATTTTGTTTTTAGAAATATAACTAATTTTTACTTCATTGTACAAAGTAAAATATGTATTGTAATCACGATAAATTTCAGTTTTTAGATTTCAACGGAAATAATTATTCAAGGCATACCTGACTTCACCAGTTTCAGTATTACTTCTGTACTTTAATTTCGAAATATACACTTGACCTGTCATCAAACGACATGGATACTTAGAGAAACGAACACTTATTTGGAACTTGGAAAGAATGGGCAAACGATTATACTGATGGCACATCATACAAAACAAAAGAGATCTATAAGGTACAAGATCTCCACGTCCGATTTTTACCTCCTTATACAAAGTAAAAGGAAGTATTGTAAGCACGATCTATTTCAGACCTCAAATTTAAAGGAAAATGTTTAACACCAACCGCTCATTGAAATTTGAACACCCCCTATATAACAATAGCCTGTAGTTATTTGTCCGCCTGTCCTCGAATTTAGGAAGTGGTTGGACCTGGAACGGATAGAGGCAACCCTATTGGATTCTGGATGATTTAGGATTAGCCAAATTCAAAGCGAGACAAGTTTATTTGGTCCTACACGATCGATCCCATTCTAAAATAAATTGGTATAAATAGGATTTCTATCACCGTGATTAATACTGTCGTCTTTGAAATCCATACCTTCCCCCCCCCCTTTTCAAGTGTTTAATGCCATTCTTTCGAGCCTAATTTTCCCCAATCCAGAACAGGTGATTTAATTTATCCCTAAATAAATAGGTAGAAGTAGGGAATTTAGAACAAACAATACCCATGTATATGACTTTCTAATTACTTAATAAAATTATACAAAAATAAACTTACTGAATAAAATAATAGAAAACTCTGAGAGAGATTCAAAGCTGTCAGAAAATAATGAAAGTATTTCTTTTAATTTATTATAATTTTGATATAAATTTTGTGTGAATCATCGAAAAGTTAACACTATAGAAACACTAAAAGTTAGTACCCCTCTATAGTAATAGCCTAACTATCCTCGAATTTTTAAAGTGGTTGGACCTAAAATGAATAGAGGCATCCCTGATGGATTCTTGACAAGTTAAAGTTAGCAAAATGCAAAGCGAGTCAAGTTTATCTTCTCCTAAGCTATCCATACGATTTTAAAATAAAATGGTATAAATATGCATCATATCACAGAAAAAAATACTGTCGTCTTTAAAACGTTCGAAATCCACCTTTTCGAGCATTTAATGTCATCATTTCGAATCTTATTTTCCCAGGTCAAGAGTAGGCGATTCCATTTATTCCATAAGCAATGGGTAAAAATAATATTCTGTTTTTAGCATGATGACGTCGTTTCATCTCGTTGAATCGTTTCTTATTTTAAATTATTTAAATATCGTCTGCATTATTTTCCTCCCTTTTATCTTTGATCTTAGATAGGACGTCATTTTCTTTTCTATTTGGGTTCAATAATCGATTACATATATATGTGAGAATTTTTAATTGAATCATGAATTTTTTTTTTGTAATGAAAATATTATCACGTGTATTAACAAATTCTTTTCGTAAAAGTCTAGGAGTCTATTTCCCGGACTCATAGCCGAACGATGGCCGATTGGTTAGGGTGCTGGCCTTCGGTACCGGAGTTTGTGGGTTCGAATCCCACAGTGGCATGGATGTTCGTAGCCGTTCGGATTCGGCTTTAAACTGTAGGTCCCGGTCTCATTAGCCCTCGTGTTGCAAAAAGTAGACCGTAGCACTCCAAACCAAACCAAACCCGGACTCATAAATATCAAGCGTTTCAGTTTTATATCTTTGAAAATTAAGGAGTTTGTTCGTTTGTTTTTCATACATAACCACACGGTTTGCGATCGATTCGCTCCATTTAGAACATCCTTCCTATATACCTCCCAATAATCACTGTCCATATGAAAACCTCTGCTGTCCATCCTATCACGGAATATGACGATATAAATTAAAGTTGGCAACTAACATACGGTTAGGGAAGATAAACAAATTATTGCGTATTGTCTCAGCCAAAAAACAAACCATTGTTTTACCTGCCTCATAGGGTACTTTACAATTCTGGAAAATTAAAAATTTGACTGATTCCGTCATAGGACGGGATATAGGCTATTCTTGAGTGTTACGTTTATATGTGTCCAGAAGGAAATTTTAATTCCGAACTTGTAAATAATAATTTTTGAACATTCGCGACCCAGTTATTACTAGATTTTTCATGACGACTGTATCTGCGAATCCCGCATAATTCGAAAACTATGACCCGTAGTCAGTCGAACATTTTTTCCGGACAGTGATAATGTCTAGTCGTTCATCTTCCCTTTTGGTTGCATTCGTCCCTCTATATAACGAATCATTTCAATAGAACGAGTCATTTCCAAGCGGGATTTAACTGACAAATGAATCGCCATAGTACAGCTTTTCTTAATGTGATCAGTTTGGAACATCTTGATTTTCACAATAACCGATTTATAACAATAAAAGATGTACAAAATTAGATAAATTGACTCCACCTCTTTTAGATAAATCGTTTGCAATCATAATGTTTTTTAAAGTCATCGGAGCGGTGTTGTACTCCACGTTTCGACACTTTCGATGCCATTCAGAAGCTGATAAATGTTTAACAGCTTCGACACATATTTGGTAACCTGTCATAACGATTTAAAATTTCGATATTTAATTTTAACGTTAAATTATTTCTCTTTCTGGCTTCCACATCGACAAGCTGCACGTAAGCGAGCAAGGCATAAAATGGGAATACGCTCCTTCTCAGTTCTGAATAGAATTTGTTGCCTTCTGCTTCTTTGACAACTATTGACCACGAGCAGGGTGTGCGTATTTCTGAAAAATTCCAGGAACGTGTCATACTCCACTCCTTTGTTTTTTCTCCTTTTCCCTAGGTGGAAGAGGGAGAAGTCTCGGAAATTAAAACAAGAACGAAGGGAAAGAAAAGAATGGGTTCCTTCTGAATACACTGTGAATATTCCTTTGCCAGTTAAAATGAGGTTCGAAAACGGATAACATTAACCGATGTCACGATCCTATAAAGCGATGTTTTTAAAATACAAATGAATGGAGAAAATCGGGAGCAAGTGATTTCGATAACAATAAGCGATGGATAACATGACACCGCGATCCCATTAAGCGGAGTTCACTGTTTGTCGAAATTTGGTATTGAAGGCTATGACAACATCCAGTAGAACTATCTCATTTGATTGCACTGTGTAAGTTCTAAAGCGAAAAATTTCACTATAACTTATATGAATACTAATAACGTGTATTAATGCAGGAATTAAATAGTTGATATTTGTATTCAGAGCTATTATAACACCTTGCTACGCTTCTCCCCTTTGGATTGGGCCGAACGATGGCCGATTGGTTAGGCTGCTTGCCTTTGGTACTGGAGTTCATGGCTTCGAATCCCACAATGGCATGGATGTTCGTAGCCGTTCGTAATCGGCTTTAAGCTGTAGGTCCCGGTATCATTAGCCCTCAAAACAGTAGACCGTAGCCCTCCAAACCAAACAAAACCCCTTTGGATTGGAATCGGAGCTCTGTGTAACAAAAATTTTAACATAACGAACAATAATATACGTTATATTGAATTATATCGTTGTGTGGAGAAAACCATTAGGCGTAATTTTGTATCTGGGAGTATCCACATCTAGTTTAATTACGCTTTCATTTCGATATACATGCTCCTCCCCCCCCTCCGTCCATCTAATGTAATCTCTTATTCGCGAGGGGTCGCGTCGATAAGATTAGAATCCTGTCTTACGGCATTTACACCTAGTATGGTTAATTGAGTCCGCTATTTATCTTATTAGGCACGTCAATAACTGGCTTTAGGAGAAAAGAACAAAACCGAGAAGTCTAATAGGGTTGTAAGCAGACACGTGTCGCTCGTATGGAATCATTTTTCGGTGACACCGTGCTCCTCGAATATTAGCCGATCGACCCTTATCTCGGGGGGGTCAGGCGTTATTGGCTCTGACAACAAAAATAAGGGGACTTAGGTCTCGGATTAGTCACTACTTGACGCTCCAAGGGTGTCTTAGGCGGGAACAGTTGCTTCATCCTCTTGGGAAAGGGGCGGTGGGAACTTCAGGACAAGCTCTATCTACTTTGCACACCTCTCTTCTCCTTGCGATAAAAATACTACTAAAATACATAAATTGCTGATACGTAAATACTAGGGATGTCCCTTTGGTCGGATAACGGACTAGAGATTCGGCCGGATGTTAGTATGCTTCGCACTTTTTCTTTTTTAATTTATTTTAAATAAATCAGCTTTTATGTACCTTACTAGAAAAATGCTTTTAATACCTTACTAATCTTCATGAAAATTTAAAAAATTTAGTCCAAAAAATGCTGTTTAAAAGGCTTTAAATTCACAACTTCCGTTTCCGAAGTCGCTACTTCCGTTTTGCTTTAGCCGAATTGGTTAGGGTGTTGACCTCCGGTACCGGAGTTCGTGGGTTCGAATCCCACAGTGGCATGGACGTTCGTAGCCGTTCGGAATCGGCTTTAAGCTGTAGGTCCCGGTCTCATTAGCCCTCGTGTTGCAAAAAGTAGACCGTAGCACTCTAAACCAAAACCAAAAACCTTTTTTTGATAGCTGTCACTTTTCTTTGAAATGCCGTAGAGACAAAACAAAAATACTTTTAGAAGCCTAAAAGTTGAAATTTTACAATAGAGGAATAAAAAAAAATATGATTTTTGGCAAGAAATGACATTTTTAACGTAGACGAATACCTTAAGGAATAGTAAATGTAAGCAAGATTGTTAGAAGACAGCTATATATCATTTATAATAACTTCTCCAGATTAATTCACTGTAAATTTTAAGCCTCTTACATTTTCATTGAGTGTAGAATTACTATAGACTTATTATATATTTACTTTACTTTATTCTTTTAATCTAAATGAAATTTATGCTAAATTGGAAAAGGTGTATTATAGATCGACCCTTTTGCCATTAGCAAATTTACACCTGCTATATACATCATTTCTATATACATATACAAAAAAAAAATTTCAGTTCACAAGTATGTGATTCGATACACGTAGATCTGAGTAGAGACGTACAATTAATACCTGAGCCGAAATGTTGGCGAACCGACGGAAGAAACAATTCGGCAGCTCTCGCGAAAGTTCTCTGAAGTGATTAAGTAGACAGTACACTCAATTAGACGTGATAAGTTGAAATAATAAATGGTTTATTCGAAGAACATCAAAACACAGAGTTCCTAAGAGGAATATGCAATCAATCCTGAAGAGGTTTATATTAAAAGAAAACCCAAGGAACAGGGTATCGTTATCAATCTCAGCAAGATATACATCTCACGGTGGGATTTTCGCTAGGAAAAACTCTCCGATGGAGAGTCTGCCAGGGCGACCTCCGAGTTAGCTGACTCTAGCTAACTCTCAAAAGAAAAGTTCCCAAGGTGGGATTACAGCTAAGGATACTCTCCGATAAAGACTGGTCAAGGCGACCTCCGAATTAGCTGGTTGCTAGCCAACTAACTACTTCTTTAAAAGAATCTTACCTCGTCTCTTTTTTAGGGGAGGGGCCTCTAAGAGAGGGCACCTCACCCACAATTTCATCATTGAATCATCTGGCGATGATCTCACCTTCAACTGGATTGGTCTGAGCTAGACAATCACAGGCCGCAAACCCGGGAGTCTACGGAATTTGGTGTCGGCGAAAGATCCAACGTCGCAGCATTCCTTTGTGGTTCCGATGATCATCTTTCTGGCTGTCACTCTGGGCGCCCGGTTGTCTGATCTGTTGTTCCGCTAGTGTAGGACATAAAATCCTAGACATCGTGGTGCCGGGGAAAACAACCCTTTGTCTCCACATAAGCGAAGTTCATTTCTCAGAGAAAAGTCTTTGATGTAGGCACACCGTTAAATCAATCTTTTAAAGTTTGTACATGTTTTGCTTAATTTAACCCTATCCCTGTTTTGCCCGTACGCCGTACGGGCACAGCTTTCGGGCCTTTCCTGATTTGTCCATACGCCGTACGGGCAATCGGATTTCTATTTCGCTTGCACTGTTTCGGCCGTATTTTTTACTGTTTTAGTAACAAATTATTCGTATAGATGTCTAGTAAATGATAGTTTGCAGTTTATTGTATTTTTTACTCTGATTGGTTCAAAAGCGAGGGTCTTTTCGCATGTTTTGTATCAAAAGACGACTTATTCCTTTTCAGTGTATAGCTTTCTGGTTATATTTTACTAACCGCCTGATAATTTTATTGATGTAAAAGTTGAATAATATATTTTTACTATTAAATAAAGGATAATTCAGAACGTATGGAGCTCATTTCTTGCGATTCGAACTGTGACTTGGAATCAGAAACTGAATTACCTGTAAATGATAGTAGCGAAAGTTGACTAGATGTCCTGGATAGTAGTGACTCTGATAGTAGTACAGATGGAATCAGTCGAGCGAGACAATTTTTTGAAATTAATTGTGATAATCCTTCGGATCCGCCTCCTAGATTTGCTATCACTGGAATTCCAAAAATGACCTTGAATATCGACGAGACTAAAGGTAAACTTGAGTTCTATGATGCTTTCTTAGAAAGAAAAGTTGTAATACATGCTTAAAAATATTAGAAATGTTAATTTTAATGACATATCTTTACTTAAAAATGTAAAATGAACAAAAAAAATGTAATAAAAAATGACTTTTTTTGACCGAATTCTATAAAATTGAAACTGTCAAAGGGTTAAGCATTCAGAATAAATATAATATATTAAATTATTTAAAGAGATCTGAAAAAAAAAAACATGAATCAAATTTGAGCATTTAAGGTACTCCAGTACATCGTAAGAGAACTTCTATTGTATACGCTGAAAAAAAGAAAACCTAAAATCGGGAACGTACTAAATTAAATTTCTTTGCAATCAAAACGTGTTTTAAAAACGTATATACAAATTTTTAGTTATAAATAGCATTTGTGAAGTGAATTATCACATTCTGGACAATACATGTATGTTACTATCCACAGTATGTTGAAATTTGACTCCTACGTTAAAAAAAAATCATGTAATTGGGAATGATTATGCAGCGGCTTCCAGTGCACTTGCTGGACATTCAGTTATTTAATAAACTGTCATAATCGTCAACAATTTAAGCATACTAGATTTATTCAACATTTCTATCAATACGTCGTATTATCTTTAATAGTGGTACTAAACTATTCATCGAAATATTTTAAAACCCAGACCGAACGCTGGGTGCGAAGCAGCTACACTTATATACTGTGGAATCCACTTAATGTGATTAGTTTAGGAAGGACACTGTGCTTTTGATAACAATAACCGATTGATAACAATAAACGATATGAAAAAATTAAATAAATTTCCCCCTCTCCCATTAATTTGTACGTAGTAAATTTGAAAACAAAATGAAAAAACTCTCCTTATATTTATGTACTGTAATTAACCTTTAAAACATAAGTTTTGTTTACATAATTTAAAAAAAAAATGGATCCATTGATGACTGTCTACAATTTGTTCTTAGTAGCTCGTTGATAATTTGTTCTTAATCATAATGTTTTTTAAAATCATCGGAGCGGTTTTGTACTCCACATCTCAACACTTTCAATGCAATTTAGAAGTTGAGAAATGTTTAACTGCGCTGACTCACTTCTGGTAACCTGTCATACCAATTTAAAATTTCGATCTTTTGTTTTAACGTTTAATCCTTTCGCTTTCTGGCTTACCTATCGACAAGCTTCACGTAAGCGAGCAAGGCATAAAATGGGAATACGCTCCTTTTCAGTTCCGATAAGAACGTGTTTCCTTCTGCTTATCTGACAACCTTAACCAAAAACAGGGTGTGAGTATTTCTAAAAAATTTCAGGAACGTGTCATACCCCACTCCTTTGTTCATTCCCTATTTCCCTGAGTGGATGAGGGAGAATTGTTGGAAATTCAAATAACAGCGAAGGGAAAAAAAGAATCTGTTCCTTCTGAATAAATATATTTTGAATATTCCTCTGCCAGTTAAAATGAGGTTCGAAAACGAATAGCATGAACCGATGTAACGATCCCATAAAGCGATCATTTTAACATACAAGTGAATAGAAGAAATCGGGACCCAGTGATTTCGACAACAATAAGCGATTGATAACACTAACCGCGATCACATTAAACGGAGTTTCCTGTATATATACATACATATATTTTATATACACACAAACTATACTTCTCTGTGATTTTAGTTTTCATTATTTCTATGACACACACACATATGTGTGTGTGTATATGTTACTGTGAATGTCCGAAATTGGAGAATGTCGACATTCACCGGTGAATGTTGACATACACCAAATACGTCGGTGAAAGACGGAATATTTTATTATATTCTTATATATTCGGACTATCCGGTGTATGTCGACAATCCCCATGCACTGATGGTGAATGTTGAAAAAATATTTTTGTTACGTTTTTTAAATCATAATTTATTATTAAAAACATATAAGTTATATGTCAAAATAGCACAAACCATGAAGGAATACTCCAAAGTATGTGTCGATTCCAAAGAAAATATCAAAGAGAAGCTTCAACTTACTACACCTTCTATCAAATGATCAAACAGCAGATGTTTATCTCTATTAAAAGAACTGCTACTAAAGATAATCTTCTAATGTATGCAACAAAATGTTACAAACTTCAAAAAGAAAATTTCCTAATGCTCAAATCGATGACACTGTGCGAATACCAGCCTGTAGTCGACCGTGGTCATACATATGCCCGAATGTATTGTCGGTTTTTATTGAAATAGAAGATTCTGTTTTATAAAAATAGTAAAGAAAAATGGTTATATGTGTGTATATGTAATCAGTTTATATTTTGTATAAAGTTACTCTCTATATTGTGAGAATTCTTCGCAGATATATGTCACTGAGAGAAGCAGTGCAGCTAATTGTGAAGTGCATGTCTATAAACGCTGTCATTGTAAAAAGAAATGTTTCATTAATAAATATTAAAAATATATTTTTGCAATTCAAATTATATAACAGTTTAAATTGTTATAAGATAGTATATATATATATATAATTATATTAATTATTGATATGATTTATATGTATGTTCTAAGAGTGTGGTTTGTTCTAAGTCAACAGTTACATGTGTACTACTTATAGATATGAATTGGTATATATAAATATCCGACATGTTACATTCACCATTAGTGCATGGTGAATGTCGACATTTAAGTGTGTGTCAGAAATAAAAGTATTTAGCAAATATTTCGGACATACACCAAATATATGAATGTTGACATAGGTGAAAGTCGACATTATAGATTTCGGTCTTTCACAGTTATATATATATATGTGTGTATGTATATATGTGTGTATGTATATATATGTGTGTATGTATATATATATATATTATATATATATATATATGTGTGTACGTATATGTGTATGTATATGTGTGTATGTATGTATATATGTGTGTATGTATATATATATGTGTGTATGTATATATATATATATATGTGTGTATGTATATGTGTGTATGTATGTTATGTGTGTATGTATATGTGTGTATTATATATATATATATATGTGTGTATGTATATATATATATATATATATATATGTACATATATATATATATATATATATAATATATGAAACCTTTTAATTGGAATACCATCTGCCTGAACGGCAACTTACGGGAGAGTTTCTGAAGAGAATGAATCTCAGTTCAATATTAAACCACAGCACGTGCTCTTTATTCACACTTAAATTAATCGGGAGGATAAAAAAAAAACACCCATAATGGCAGCTTTTCACTCATAACTCGCTAAATAAGTTTGCAAATTTTTTTCATATTTCATTTTTCTAGATATTCCCCGCGTTCGACAACATTGGACAATTGTCGAATGAAGAACCCCTTCTTGTAGAGGGTCAGTTTTTTATGATCGGGCAGGAGGAGCCTTTCTTTGTTTTGGTACCTTTTGAAAACAGACGCGAGTGCTAATGTCGGTCAGGCCGGCAGTTGAGTCACGTGGGGGAGACCACCCCGTGCGCGGGGAAGAAGTATGCAATGAATCATCCCTTAGTGTCAATCAGAGATGCGGATTGACAACGCGGAATGGAACAAAAATGAAGACTTTACTCGCAATCAGTCGATTATTTCTCCAGAAGCGGGGAACGGGCACAAATGAAACCCTCTCTTAGGTAGATAACGTGCTTTAAGGGGTTTCGATAGCTGAAAAATTTAGGAATATATATTTTTCAGAATAAACAGGAATCTGTAGGATTTCGTGGTTTCTTTTGTACAACTGTAAAATCTGATGTGGATACCACATGACTTTTTTGTACGCCGCTATATTTCATACATTTTAGTTATTTTATATAAGTTTATTGTTATTTTATTTGCGTCGTCTAAATTATCATATTATCTGTCACTAGCCTGTAGCCCGTCATAGTCCGGGATCAGTGGAATTTTTAATTTTCCAGAATTGTAAAGTATTCTATGATGCAGGTAAAAAAATGGTTTGTTTTTTGGTTGAGAATTATCTTACAACACAAAATATTCGAGGATTCAATTTAAAATGATTACCTATGTACCTGTTCTATTATTGAAGACTAATATAAAATAAACTTATTGACGTCCTATCTAACTTTAGAGATAAAACGTACGAAAATAATGCACACGATATTTAAATAATTTATAATAAGAAATGATTCAATGGGAGGGTTAAAAGAATGAGGTCATAATGGTAGGAAAAATGTTATTTTTAATTATTTATTATGAAATAAATTTACTAGCTGCTCTTAATCGGGGAAAATAGGGCTCGAAATAATGTCATTAAAAGCTCGAGAAGGGTAGTTTTTGAACGTTTTAAAAACGACAGTATTTTTCGCTGCTACAGGAAGCCTATTTATACCAATTTATTTTAGAATGCGATTTATAGTTTAGAAGATAAACTTTAGGCGATTTGAATTTCGCTGACTTTAACTCATCAAGAATCCAATAAGGATACCTCTATCCATTCCAGGTCCAACCGCTTCGTAAATTCGAGGACAGATAATTAAGGCTATTATTATAGAGGGAACTGCAGCCTTTCGGTTCCAGCGTAGCCGTTGTATAAAATTATTAAAAAATTTTAATTTATAAGAAACTGGGCAAATTTACTAATGTGAACAAAAATGCAGACATTTCCTTAAATTATAAAAAGTTAAAATATTTATAAATTTCGTTGAATGTATGTTTCAATTATTTTCCTTTTTTTTCTGGTTTTATGAATAGAATCTGTGTATAACAATTTTTTTTATATATATATATAATATATATATAAATTTGAAAGTATTTTAAATTACAGTTTTTTAAATTTAAATCTTTGAGTTGAATTCATACAAAATACTAAGGAAGGGTTAAAGGAAAGAGGTCATAATGCTAGGAAAAATGTTATTTTTACCTATTTATTATGGAATAAATTTACTAGCTGCTCTTAATTGGGGAAAATAGGATTCGAAATAATGTCATTAAATGCTCTATAAGGGTGGTTTTTGAACGTTTTAAAAACGACAGTATTTTTCGCTGCGACAGGAAGCCTATTTATACCAATTTATTTTAGAATGCTATTTATAGTTTAGAAGATAAACTTTAGTTGCTTTGAATTTCGCTAACTTTAACTCGTCAAGAATCCAATAAGGATACCTCTATCCATTCCAGGTCCAACCGCTTCGTAAGTTCGAGGACAGATAACTAAGGCTATTATTATAGAGGGAGCTGCAGCCTTTTGGTTCCAGCGTAGCCATTGTGTAAAATTATTAAAAAATTTTAATTTATAAGAAACTGGGCAAATTTACTAATGTGAACAAAAATGCAAACATTTCCTTAAATTATAAAAAGTTAAAATATTTATAAATTTCGTTGAATGTATTTCAATTATTTTCCTTTTTTTCTGATTTTATGAATATAATCTGTGTATAACATGAAAGAAATTTTAAATTACAGTTTTTTAAATTTAAATCTTTGAGTTGAATTCATACAAAATACTAAGGAGAAAAATTAAGTTTATCCACTGTTTAAAAAAGCAAAATTTTAGTTATATATTTTATTTTTAAGATTTTTTTTCTTGACGTTTCTTTTGGTAATGAAAAAATTACAATGTTGAAAATAATCCTATTCATAGAATTTACGTTTTGATTTACATAAATGAATTATTCATAAATTACATATTTCGACAAATTTTATAGGGTAAATGGTTGAAGAAAAAGTGCATTTGGTATTATAATTTTATACTGCATATATTTCGGAGGATGTTTTTCTTCTAAGTTTTATGCTTTTATATAATTTTTATAAAAATTTTATTCAAATCTGTGTCTATTTGATATTTAAAATTGTATCATAATAAAGCTTTATTCATTGAATTTATAATTCAAAAAAATATTTTTAGATTAATTTTTATGTAACGTAATTTAATGTTTTGATAATCTTTACTTTCTTGTACGAAATAAAGGAAGTATTGTAATCGCGAAAAATGTCGGAGTTCATATTTGAACAAGAGTGTGTAATTTGGCCAAGGCTGGATCCATTTTGAGTAGTTTGTCTTTACGTCCAATTTTACATACAATGAAATTTTCAATTTGAAAATTAAAATTTTTATTTCGATTATCTTTGAATCGAAATGGATTAGTTTTGATGGCACGTCAATACGTACATATTTGTTTCCCATAAATGGAAGGGCGAACGCTGGCCGAATGGTTAGGAGACTGATCTTCGGTATGGTAGTTCGTGGGTTAGAATCCCACAGTGGCATGGATGTTCGTAGCCGTTCGGAATCGTCTTTAAGCAGTAGATCCTGGTTTCATTAGCCCTAGTGTATCATAAAAGCAGGCAGTAGATCTCCAAATCAAACCCATAAATGGAATGCCAAACGATGGCCGAATGGGTTACGCTGCTCTTTGGTTCTCCTCGGCGATACAGCCCAACTTGGGAGGGGGAGAAGCAAGGCATACATTTCCAATCTCCTCTTTTGAGACCCAGGGCTCTGGGATGCGAAGCATATGTTTCGGTAAGGTGGTCAACTTTACTCAAAACCCCTTGTTGAGTTCCCAAGCATGTTGGGTCTTTAGTTTGTCTACCCATCGAAGGGACGAAAGGCTGAGTAAACCTTGCCCAGCCTGGGAAGCAAACCTCAGACCTGTGTCGTGGAATCACAAAACGCTACTTTGCTACAACGCCAATGGGATATATATATATATATATATAT
>CM063509.1:2818756-2846256 GCA_032207245.1 Pardosa pseudoannulata
AATCAGGCGGAAGTGACAGGCGACATCGAATTTTGAAGCTGCGGCCGGTTTTAGTGGGGCGATCGATCCCTTATCGACTACCTGTTAGGAATCAATAATAAATGACAAACCGTTCGTTAGTTACGAGTGCTTGCCTTCGGGAAGGAGTTTTTGCCAGGCGGACAGGAAGGCGCCAAGTCACTGGTCTTGCATAAAATGTTTCATCAAACACTTTTGGTTGTATGGGGAATTTTGGTACAATTTTATTTGTTACTGAAGTAAGATAACTAAAATAAGGTTTAGTGTACGACTATTAAGGAGACTGATCACCTTTAACCCTTAAATACTCTATTTTTTAAAATCTAGTAAAATGTTTTTCGACTTTCTTTTCTTATATAAATAAGGAGAAAATACTTTTAAAAAATCAAATTTTTTAAGTGTAGTTTACAGTTAAAATATGGTTTGTTGACCATCGCATAATTTTTATTATTAAATTTTTAAAATATCAAACACGCGTAAATTGGAATAACTGTGAAAAAGAATTTCCACAAGCTACGAGGCGCATCCAGAAAAAGAAAAAGAAAAAAAAATCTCACAATTTCAGGGACATATTTATTGGCAACAAGTACAGCCATGTTTCAGCTATTTTTCAACATAGTCACCAGCAGAATGGACACACTTGTCGTATTGTGGCATCCACTTTTGTATCCCTCTGTCGTAGAACTCTGCTGCCTGTGAACGGAACTGGCCTTTCCGTTTCAGGACACCTTGTACATACCTTTCCGTACCGACAGCGTCTTTTTGAATTGGGTCCCGACATAAGAACCACTATGACGCCAACTCATGGACTGCTACTCGGTTTCCGGGGTAAAGTGCGAAATCCAAGTCTCGTTGCCCGGGACGATCCCGTCGATGAACTCGTCGCCGTCGTCGTGATACCGTAGCAGAAATGTTAGTACTGCTTCTAAGCTTCGAATTTTGTGTTCGGGTGTCCGTTTCGGCTCATAGACCTGTCAGAGCTGACGATGAATTTCAGTTGGTGCAATGCTTTGTGCATTCGAGATCATCGACCGAACCTTGCGGGCGGAGGGAGAAGGAATTAGAGTTTCCGTTTCGGAACACTGCTACCAGCTACTGGCACGAATCGAGACCTGTCCAGCTGACATAGGATTGATACTTCATAGATCTGTTAGGCATGCGCAATTGACACTGCTAATTACTTTTACTTTAAAGGGAAAAACATCGGGAATCTTACTTTCTGGATGCGTCTAATATTTATAAAAGTAATTAATTCTTATTAGAAATACAAATTTTGTTCCCCGACTTTAAAAAAATCAAAGTAGGAAAGAAAATAAATTATCCACAAGTCTTTCTCACAACCTTTGAAGATGTCCTAAATTTGACTGTATGTTCATTTGAAATAAACTACAATTAGAAACTACTGCAAAAATAAACTACCTGTATGCACAAAACCTTCGTGACCGTAAAGAACTACAACTTCTACTTCTCGCGGAGATGTCTCTTTCTTGATGAGTGTTGTGAACGAAAGGTCGTGGCTCCGCTCTCTGATTATCTGATGTAAAATTTCAAATTTGTGATTTAACACATTGTATGCGGGACACGTACTACTACTTTTTCTGACGATTGATACTTGAGCTCGGGTCACGCAATAGTACGGGCTAGTGTAACAATGTGGTTTGTTGGTGGGTACAAAAATAACGGTATAGACAGGAAAACGAAGCCAAATGTTCTTGCCTACTAGATAGATTTTGGAAAAATGGAGACAAATAAAATCTAGTTTTTACATCAGTCGATGCGGAACCACAGAAAGGGAAGTTTGATTAAAAAGCCAATTTTTATTTTAAATTAACTTTTTATTTGTCCTTGCTAAAATTATATATATATATATATATATATATATATATATTTGTATTTATATATATTTGTTTTTTAACTATTTTAATTATTTGCTTATATATTTCAATATAAGATGTGAAAAGTGGGTTAAAAAATGAAATAATTTTCGATCTATTGAGATTAAACTTAATAACTAAATGGACTCTCCAAACGCCCGCTCCCGGTACAATTCCGCTGCGAAATGTAACAGCACTCATAGTGTTATTAATATCTTCAGTATGTATTTTATTGGCCACCTGATTTCGATTGGCAACAGCCGAACGATGCCCGAATGGTTCGGAGTTGATCTTCGGAATCTGAGTTCGTGGGTTCGAATTCCACTGTGGCACGAATATTCGTAGCCGTTCGAAATCGGTTTTAAGCAATAGGTTCCGGCCTCGTTAGCTTTGGTGTTGCAAAAAGAATATCTAGCTCTGCAAACCAATACCAAACCAAACCGAATGGTTACAAACATTCATTCCAGTAGTGGGATTCGAACCCATGAACATACCCATGCCATATATTTCGGCGATCGTTTGGCATTTTATTTTGCAAAGACAAAACATTTTAGAAAAATGTTGAACTCTTGAAGGGGAAAGATCTTTTATTTGGTTTATGTGTTTTGCATTTGATGAGAGTAGAACGTTTTGATCTTGTTAAATTTCGAAAAATTCTTGTTAAAATTCGAAAGGCAATTTTTCATAAATAAAGGTTGTGAAATATAGCTGGCCTATTTATTACCTATTTGAACGTATCAGCTAAAAAACTTTAATCTAGTTAAATAAGGACTATTTTTCTCAGTCAAATGGTTCGAATAGGTGGTCCTCTGGTCATCCCAGAGAAAGTTCGCCAGTTCTAATGCCGCTAAAGGCATGGATGTTCGCAGCCTTTCGGAATGAGCTTTAATCAAGGTTTCTGTCCCGTCACCCCTTGTGCAACAAAACAGTAAGCAGCAGCACTCCAAACCAAATCAAAGTTTGTACATTTTCTACATAACGATATCTTACAATTAGAACAAATATTTACAGTTTTTTTCCACTAATGGGAACTTAAATAGTACATGATCTAAAAAATATACGCACGCACACTCGCACGGTATCCATATTTTTAAATGTCGGATGACGGCATGCGAATGATTCAAACATAACCTATTTAATTCTTTCCGGCTTTTTTTTTTTGTTTAAACTTAAATCTTGTGTCAACGTGGGTAAAAGCCGATCTCCTTACCCGAGACAATCCCCCTTCTGTCCTCCTCCCCCTGTCAAGTATCATTTGCAGCATTACCGCTTCGACTTCCGCCCCTCTTTAAAAATCGCCTCCACGATTCCTGGTCGACTCTAATCCCTGGCAGTGTTTCAGGACACACAGATTATCGCGTCAGTCTCCTAAACACGCACATTTCCTGAGACGAGGGGAGAGTTCTTGTTCGTAAGACGATCGGAATCATAATTCGGGCTTAAAAGCGCCCACCCGAAAACTTCTATAGTGTTTACTTTTGGTCAATGACTTCCAAGAGAAGATTTTCTGCTTCTACTCCAGAACATATATATCAATAAATAACAGTATTACGATAGGTCTACTTGCGCGTGCGATATCTACAAAGAAAGGACGCAGGTTGTTAAAACATAATGATCTACTGTATGAGAGCCCCACATTATGATCGTAATATTAACTATGGTGGTCCATTAAAAAATGCGCATTTTCCGGAACTCTAATCCAGAAAAAAGTTGTTTACCACCACAAACACACAATTACGGCTTAGCTGTACTAGTACACTGTCTACTAATAACTATTTGGACACCTCTGCCAATGACGATATCTGCGGTCCTGAGGTACGTCACGGCCTCCGACGGTATACATCGTGTAGGAAACAGCAGTCGCATGCATGATGCCGCGTAGTTCGGAGCTCTCTGATTTCGAGAAAGTATAATTATGGGGTATCATAAATGTGACCGATCCTTTAGGGACCTATCTAGAGATCTAAAGTACCCAAAATCGACAGTGGCCTGTGTGATTAAGAAGTGGAAGGGGAGCGGTGATTGTCGGAATGTGCCTCGACCAACGAAACTGGGAGATAGAGTGGTGTCCAGAGAAATTCGGAAGAACCGAACACAACCGATGGCCCTCATCCGCGAGGAGTTCCAACACGTATCCGGGAGTATTGTTTCAATGAATACTATCCGTAAGGAAACACATCTGCTTGGTTTTCGTGGTCGTGCTGCTGCCCGAAACTTTTGATCACAAAGTCCAACAGCGCTGCTCGGTTAATGGGGTGCAAAGCAAATCGAAATTGTACCGTAGATCAGTGGAAACTGGTGCTTTGGAGCGACGAATCGAGGTTCACCATTACCCTTCGGATGGCAGGGTCTGGGTCTAGCGTCTGCCTGAAGAACGTCTCCTAACAAACTGCTACAGTCAAGTTCGGCGGAATCCTACAGTCAAGTTTGGCGGAGGTGGAATTATGGTGTAAGTGTGTTTCTCCTAGTATAGACTGGGACCCTTGGTCCCTATTCATGGTAAGCTTGACGCCGATGCCTACTAAACTATTTTGGATGACAATGTGCTTCCTACGTTGTGGCAGTTTTACGGGTTGGACCCCTGTTACTTTCAGAACAACAATGCTAGTTGTCATGTTTCTAGGTTCACCAAGGCTTGGTATGGTGCCAATGGAATGGACTGGCTCATACCCATTTCATCGAATGGACTGGCATGCCCAGAGCGAAGACCTGCACCCTATTGAGGATCTCTGGGACGAGGTGGATCCCCGAATGAAGGGGTACACTACCTATCGAAAATCGGTGAAGGAACTTGTATGTCTATTCCAAGCCGAGTGGAAGACAATACCACTAGCTGTAATGAAAAGACTTGTGGAAAATAAACCCCAGAGGGTTCACTCTGTAATTGCCTCTCATGGAGGCTCTACCAACTACTGATTTTGAATAAAGTTAGCTTTTCTCTTCTGTCACAGGTAACCAAATAGTTATTGGTAGACAGTGTATAAAAACTTCTTTATTGTAATCCTTCTGTCCATGGTTCTACTATTTAAAAATCCCTTGTTCATATTTTTCGACTAGCAGCGTGGAAAATGTTACCGGTTCAATTTCTGCCTAGAAGTTTCTTTTTTTTTGGAGTTGCTACCCAAACTAATTCCTTTTGTCTACTTTCGCGTCATCTTCGTCACTCTGTATAGTTCCGCTCGAGGGTGTTTCTTTCGCATATTAGTTATCGTTAGATTTCCAACTATTTTTAATTATAACTAGCTTAATCCTCAACCCCCATTTTTAAATCTGACAGGTATATGTATATATAGTCAGACAGACAGATAGATACACAGACTGATAGACAGACAAATAGATAGATACACAGATAGATAAGCAGATAGATAGATACGCAGATAGATACACAGGTATATAGATAGACAGATATAGATAGACATATATAGATAGACAGATAATAGACAGATAGACAGATAATAGACAGATATAGATAGATATACAGATATAGATAGATCCACAGATATAGATAGATCCACAGATATAGATAGATAGATACACATATATAGATAGATATAGGAATGTATGAATACTCAGAAAGAATGCTATGGGGAATTCTTTTAAAATTTCAATTTTTATTTATGTACTTTGTGACTCACGTCTGGCAGAACGCTTAGAAAAACACCCCGAGTCTGCGACAGTGGGGTCGATCTGATTGTTTTTCGAAATTCCAAATCGTTCTTCCCATCCCGACTTCATTTGCATTATTGAATTCGCCACTGTACACACACTTTGGCGGAACGCGGCCTAGCTGCAGGCGCAGGTTTTAGATATGTAAGGGAAGGACGGGGGGGACCTATAGCAGGCTCCCCCTCCTTCAGCCTCCCGTTGAAAGTGAGGAAGGAGAGGGGGGCGTGTAGGCGATTAGTTTTATTTAATTAAATGCTACATTCCTTTTTCCCGGGGCTCAAAGAGGGACCCCCTCTTCCCATTGTAGCGTTATTTGCTTTTAAATTATCTATTCGAAGCGGTGTGGTGCAGTCGAAATGAATGCTGAGTGAAATTTGCTTTATTGATTTCAAGATGGGCCGTAAATGCGTGTCACATGTTGGTTCGCGAATTATGTTTTTAATGAGTCCGCGCATCCATCTGTAAATGAGTTTTGCGTAAGTGGGCAGGGGAGGCGGAATGATATATAAGGTGCGGTGGATTATTCTCATTCACGAGTTACTGACTCGACGTTTGATGCCGTAATTGAGTTAACTCTGCTCGGTGGAAGCGTTTGTTAATCTTCCAAGCGAATGCATCACATTCTGCTACAGGTGAATTATTCTATGTGTTCTTGATGAACGGAGGCACCCTTTTGGCCGTATTACTAACTCGGAGTTTGGTACTAGCTTGACAAGTTGTTCAGCGTTTTGACTTCTGTAAAATAACTATTCTACATCGAGTGAAGTAGGACATGGTATAGATACCGAGAATTTTTGTTCCTTTGGAAAGACAAAGGTACAAGTTTGGTTGCATTACCAAGTCATGCTTTAATCTTAGATTCTACGCTTTCTTTAACTTTTGACGTCAGTACTGTAAGAACCGGTCTCATCAAAGTCGTTTGATATCGAGGACTGCTCTCGAGTCGGCATCGGACCTAAAAAGCAATTTGGCGTTGGTTTTCCTCTTTCTCGTGTCGCTCCCAAAAATGTCTATCCCGCAAGCAGCGGTTGCCAGCAGCGTTCACGCTCTTCTCTCCTCTGGTAACAACCTTGTCCTCTCAAAAAATTCGACTGACCAGCGGAGAAGAAAAACAGGGGTTTACTCCCAAACGGAGGAGTCAGAATCCCGAAAAACCAACGGGCCCTTTTATTGGTTGGGAGAAGTCTGAAGTTTTCTCTAGTTCGAACCGGTTCTGTTCTGTATGTCCATGGCTCACGAGAAGGGGTAAAGAGAGCTGAACTGAATGCAACGTATTGTTACACAGACTAAATAGAGGGAAATCATAAAAACAATCTGTTAAATTTTCAAATAATTTCTCTTTTATTTATAAATTTTCCATTTGTATCAACGTTTTGTGATTTTTCGAACAGTCACATCCATTGACTTTTTCGGCGAGTTCATCGAGTGAAATCTCGAAAAATTGTTTTTACCTTTTGTAAAACTTATTTATAGTATTTATTTTACACATCCTACCAAACAGATCTGTTTTTCCTTTTTCCTAAATGGCATCCTAAGATGTTCGAAACGATAGATAATCACTAACGTGACGTTCTGTAGTAATCAAGATTGTTTAAGCTTCCTATTTATTTAACCCTTAGTGCTCCACACATTTTTGTACCACTACCTACCAGCAACTCCGGTACATTTTCGCAGCGAAACTAGTGAAACGGCGTCTTATTTTAAGTGAGAAGAATCACTTTAGGTTGTAAATGTTTTTAATTTTGTTTATTTCATACATATGCACTTCATTTACACATATTAAATTTGTCTTTCATTTTCTTGCAAATGAAAGACAAATTTTGTACTTCACCATGGTGTGATATCTTTGGAAACAACCGCCCATGTGCATTCTGGGTTTACTTGGGTAGTATAATTACGGAACCACTACTTAAAATATCAGAATGATAATCAACATTTATCTTTTGCAATACCTTTTAATTCTTCACTACCATTCAACTCTAAATTGCCATAATAGTTATTTTTCTCCTTGATCTTAACCATAAATAAGGTCAAACAATTGTTTAATCGTAACTGAGAACGTTTTAACTACAGATAACAAATGCCAAAACCGACGTTTTCGCAGTATTTTAACCTCTTCTAGGTTCATTTTTTTCGGGATTATGGGTCAAAAAATGTCAATTTTTTATGCTTATTTTTATACCTTCATAGCTTTTTAAACATAATAGCATCGTTCGCATACACAATTTCCTAAAAATTGATGTAAAAAAATCAGTTTAAATAAATGTGTAATTAACCTGTATAGTTGGCTTTCTGTACAACAGAAATCATTAGACTTTGGACTCAATTCACGCTAACTATGAATATAAAGCTTAGAATACCTAGCTTTTATCTTGAATTAAATTTTATTTATATCCTATGCATTTACATAAATTATTATATCATTAATCAAAATTTTGTCGTGTATGATACAATCGAAAACACGGTACTGCACAGAGTCCGACATCGCAATCTGGACAGTAGAACCTTGCTTCTCTCCTTACCTTCTTCCCTCTACTGTCTGTCATTGAGCAGCAAATAATATAGTAGCCAGAAAACTAAACAAAGGCATTCGAAACCATAAAAAGCACATGTGAGATAATTCGGGAAAGACTGATTGCACAGTGTAAAATTTCACAATGTCCGAGCTACACTCGGGATGAGTCAGAATGGTACATTTCACCTACCCGAATTCAGCTCGGAAAAAACCGGGAAGGGGTTAATCGGAATCATGCTAAAAACATTCGGCTCCATAGCGGAGCCTGCGGATCTGAGGAACAAATGCCGGATGGTTCCGTAGCACTAAGGGTTAATTCTGTGTAGTCCACGATAACTTAAATTTAATATAGACATCGATATGGAATCGACATAAATGACTTGGACATTAAATATTTAATTCGAATCCACTGAAGCTGCCAAGTGCTTTACGCCTCGTAATAAAGGGAGGCCTCCTTAATGTCATTGGACTGTCTTAACACTTCGGGTGCGGGCAACGTATTTTTACTTTTATTGCAGTCTGTCGCTGGAGCGCGGGTCACGTAAAAATACGTATTGAGTAGATTGGTAGTGGATACCTGCTGACCACCACAAATCTACTAAATACATATAATTATATGTATGTGTGACATTATATGCGTGTTGCTATGCAACGCTTTGCATTTTTTCTTTCCACAAGACCGAGTGACTCGGTCTTTGGTTGCGTTATTTCGTCTTCCATCGAATTCCTAGCTCAAGAACGTGCAAATCGTGTTATGTCCATTGGAAGCTTGGTTTTTATGGTTGAAAACAAAATGGATAAAAGGAGCCGTAGTGACAAAGAGAGTGACGAAGAAATAGGCGCCGACAGAGGATCGGACTTTCATTTTAAAAATCGTTTACTTTTGTGATTTCGTAAAAATGTTTTTTTTTAATTAATTAATCATACAGTACATATTAAGGTGTAAAATAAAAAAGTTCCGTTCCTAAAAACAAAGTAGTTTTCGATGGACTGCGATTTTCCTGAATAACTAAACTTTCGAACGATTCATGAAAAAACGCCCTCTGCACGCGTCAGTGGGCGATGAAGTATACCCGCATGGTAAGTGTTAATTGAATCAGATTTTAAAGCACTCGAGATAAAGAACTGCCAGACAAGGGCGAAGAATCTACGGCAGAAGGACTTGGTCCATCTTGGGACATCCAGTTCATCCCAATTATGATGTAACTAGTTAAAATGATCTCAGAGATTATCAGTTTGGTTTGGAGTACTATGGTGTACTCTTTTCACAACACGAGGGCTAAGAAATCGGGACCTACTGCTTAAAGCCTAAAGGCTACTAACATACATGCCAAAGTAGGAGTCGAACACTCGAACTCCCGTCCGAAGATCAGCGTCCCAAACTTTCGGGGCACATAAGTTGAGTTATCCCTCCAAAACTTGTGAAGACTGATTAAAAATGGTCTAAAGGAATTTTTTCCTTTGTAATCCACACCGAACGATGGCCGATGGGTTAGAGTGCTGACTTCCATACCGGAGTTCGTGGGTTCGAATACCACTGTGGCATGGATGTTCTTAGCCTTTCGGAATCGGCTTTAAGCTGTAGGTCCCGGCCGCATTAGCCCTCGTGTGGGAAAAGTAGACCGTACGTTCTGTCAACTAAACCTAAACCTTTAAAATCCAAAAGTTGAAGATTTTTGAGATTATAAAAATTTATTCACTTTGCAACAAAAACTTAATCTTTCCCGATAAATCGCGAACAAAAAATTCCTTCTCGCCGATAAAACTATTTTTTTACAAATACTTCTTAATATTCAAAAGTCTTCCGGTTCATTTTACTCTCCTTTAAACGTCCCCCCCCCAAAATATCACTTCTTCAGGTAATCTTTAATCTGCACATTTTCCTCTTTTGTTACGGGGCTCTATTGAGACACTTGCTTTCTTAACTCTACACACAGCTTCAGGGAGGGGGGGGTTACTGAATTAAGAGATTTTCAGAGATTTTTATATGTAAACAGATCTTTGGGGGAGAAAGTGAATGATTCGTTTTTGAGAGGTAAAAAAAGGAGTCATAATAGAACAAGAGCCTTTGTTTAGAATCTTTTCATATTAAAATGTGTATATTAGAAAGAAAAAATAAAGAGGTATAAAAGTTTAGTTACGGAGTCATGTTTTTCGCCTCCATAATTTTCAGAATTTAAAGGTATTCGAGTCTTTTATTGTAGGAGTTTGTTTTTAAATAAAAATAAATTTTTGTATGAGGGTTTTTTTTCGTCGTTAATTAGGACGGATTTCTGGACGCTTGAGTTTGGTTCGTATAGCCACTTGCCGTCAAAAAAGGTTAAACGGCACAAAAATTCTTTCAGGGGACATTCAGATGATGGAAATATATTAACCTTTTTTTGGAGGTTATATTACTCGAGTCCGTAGCCTATTTTAAGCAAGACGTGCTCTCTGGGTAGTTCTAAATGAGTTACGACTTTTTGCAAGAGGGGAGCAATGTATACGGCTTTGGAAGCTTTGTGTGTTTTGCACTGATATACCGGAGGGATGTCGCAGGCAAAACCATTTCTCGTGCCGTTTCTCGGATATTGTAAAGGATTTGCGAAATTTGAAAGAATTAATAATTTAGCTTCTGAGTTAGCCTAGCTAGCCTGCAATATTCTCCCCTGATATATGTACATGTACTTATGCGTATGTATATGCATATATATGTAAGGAAAATTCTCAGGGGTTTTCAAAACTGAAGTCAAGGGCTAAAAACTCCCGGGTTCTTTTGCATTCCTCCTTTTTAACCCCTCACCTAAATGGACCACTGGAGCTACCGTTTAAGCTCTCAGAGAAAGGGCCTGACCAATTATAACTCTACATGGCCCTAGCGGACAATTTAAGAAATTTCGTAACAAAAGAGATGCACGCTGTCGGAGGCAGATTTTCCCACAGATTTTGACTGATGTTGACCCAGGTGTTAAGGGTCTACATCTACCATCATGCTAGCTGACACCTTCATTTGTTCCATCTCTATGATGAAGTGGGAACCCGTCCTCCAATGTTATCTTAATTAATAGTATTTAGCTAAAACGGTGTCAATTTCATGGGCCATGACTGCAAACACTCATCGTGAAGACCGTCTTCTTACATGTACATATAAATATGTATGTATATATAAATATTATGTATATATATATATATATATATATATATATATATATATATATACACATATATACATATATATATATATATATGTATATACAGCACTTTTTGTATTTGAATCTTCGACATACAAGTTAATTCTGAAAAATCAATAAAGATATAGCATGTTAATTAAAGCGATGATTACGTTTTATTCCACAATAATCACAGGCACATCTCAAGAAGGTGCGATATCGATTCGCGATTATAGCAACGAATCTAATTTCGATTCTAATATTCGTGCAACACCTGCCGGCGATCTGTCAATAGTAAAAATCGAATTATTGATACTAGTTTCCGTTATTAAACAAGTTCACAGCATTCAACTTCTGTTAGTTTCACTTCAATTCTTATCGTATACTCGACCAGGGTGACGCAAGCATCTCATCTTTCACCGTGAGATATTTTATTGACGAAGAATTAGATAAAATTGAAATCTGCATTCCTTTTACAGCAAATTTATCGGAACTGCAAGACTGTGACGTCATCCGTTCTAAATGGGGGTTATTGGAAAAGACTAAAAACAGATAACTCAATCTTGACCTCGCGCGATAACCGTTTTGGGATAACGCAAACATACACTGTTGTTAGTCTGCGGTTCTGCTTATGTAAAATCCTTCACTCATCTGTAAAAAGTAGGTTAGGATCGTATGAAATGAAACTTTTGGAGTTCCGTCATAATTGAGGTAATAGTATTATAATTTGATTATTTATATTTTTAGTGAATAGCCTTACTACGAGGCACATCCAGAAAGTAAGTTTCCCAATTTAAAAGAAAAATGAAGTCACAGTTTCAGGAACATATTTATTGGCAACAGGAACAGCACTGCGTCAGCTATTTTTCAACATAGCCACCACCAGAATTAAACATTTGTTGAATTGTGGGAACAACTTGTGTATACCTCTGTCGTAGAACTTTTCCGCCTGTGAATGGAAACAGCGCGTGACAGACGTCTTCAGCCCTTCATCATTGCCAAAGCTCTGACCGGAGGACAGGAATTTCTTGAGGGGCAAAAAAACATGAAAATCACTGGGAGCAACATCAGGGTTATACGGTGGGTGATCAAACTCCCAGCCAAATTCCGTCAAAACAGCTGCTGTGCGTCGAGCCGTATGTGGACGAGCATTGTCATAGAGGAGCACAACACCTGCAGTAGACACTCCACGCCTTTTGTTTTGAATGGCATGTCACAATTTCCTTGGAGAACTCCTCGGACTTTCTCACAAAAGTCAGTGAGCAGAATGCCCTTCCTGTCCCAAAACACCGTGCACATCCCTGTCCGTACAAACAACGTCTGCTTGAATTTAATCATGACCGAATATCCACTATGACGCCAATGCATTGACTGCTGCTCGGTACCAGGGGTAAATCCAAGTCTCGTTGCCCGTGACGATTCTGTCGAGGAACTCTTAGCCGTCTTCGTGACACCGTTGCAGAAATGTCAGTACTGCTCCTAATCGTCGAATTTTGTGTTCGGTTGTCCGTTTCGGCTCGTAGACCTGACAGAGCTCACGAGGAATTTCAATGGGCGCAATGCTTTGTGCATTCGAGATCCTCGACCAAACCTGACAGGAGGCGGGTGAAGGAATGAGAGTTTCCGTTTCGTAACACTGATACCCTGCTACTGGCACGAATCGGGACCTGTCCAGCTGGCATAGGATTAATACGCCATAGATATGTTACGCACGCTCAATTGACACAACTAATGACGTTTACTTTAAAGGGCAAAACATCGGGAAACTTACTTTCTGGATGAGCCTCGTATACTCGGGTGACTCAAACCGCATTTTCACTCTCAAATCCATGACTGGTTTCCTCGCGTTGCAGTGGGTTTCCTCTCACTATGGGGCCGAATGGGTAGAGCTCTTCTCTTCGGTACAGCCGTTCGAGAACTCCTGTAGCAAAACAGTAGACCATATCAAACCTCTCACTGTGGTATGGAAGAAAACTAGAGAATTGACTTTTTGGAAGAAAGATGTACTACCGTTCTTCGAGAGTGAAAGTCGTTGTTGAGCTTTCAGTCTTCAAAACGTATTGAAAAGCTCGAATTCGATGAAAGACACAAGATACAAGTGGGGAAATCATGCTAAGATAAGTACCGGCTTCCACTCTCTCTCGTTCCTCTGCTTTTGGAATGTTTCGTCTTCTTACTGGACATGACTACCTTAAAGGCCATTCATTTAGGATTGGACTTGGTGACTCATCTTATTGTACTTGCAATTCTGGAAGCCCTATGATCTGGAAACATTTACACATGCACTACATTTTATAATTTTCCTTTTGTTGTTCAGAAATATTGGGAAGCTATTGCTTAGTTTCTAATGGCCAATGGTTTAATTGCCAGATACATGGTTTGGTTTGATTTGGAGTGTTACCTTCTACATTTTGCAACACGAGGGTTAATGAGACCGAAACCTACAGCTTAAAGCCTATTACGAACGGCTACGAACATCCAAGCTACTGTGGGATACGAACTCCGGTAGCGAAGGCCAGAATCCTCACCAATCGGCCGTCGTTTGCCATCAGATGCAAAGTACGAGCGATGGGTCAAATGAAATTGAGACAATGCTAATATACGACGAACAGTACAAGTAGTCTGCATGAACATTGAGACATTTTCCCCATTGACAAATGAGCCTCGTGATTCCCGTCTTCTGATTCAAATAGTTTGTGACCGACTCCTTCACGGAGTCGTATCTGGTATCCTTGAGATGTTTTTTTTCAGTTTCCCGAAAATGTGAAAGTAGCTTATTGATGATTATCTTCCGTTCTTGTCTAATCAGATCTGTGCAATTGTGTCGGGGTGATTGCAAGGTGGCTTTAACCTCGGTCTTGGACCGTCTTTGCAACTTTCACTTCCTTCTCTGAACTGTTTGCTCCAACACTTTACATTAGCTAATGAGCTACAACGTTAGTCGTACACGGCAGTCATACAACGACTCATTTCTTGTTGGGAAACACCTTCAGCTGTCAAAAACCTGACCACCACGCGGTTCCTCTTTTGGAGCGTCCATTATGTCAAGCAGAGAATGAGCACTATTTTAACACACTAAAAACTATTAAAAAAACACTGTTTTAAACAGAAAAATAGATGAATTTTAGAAAACAAGTCTATTTTAAGGTCTATTTTAAGCATTTGTAAATAGTTTTTCTTGTACATTAAGTTGTTTTTCCATTTTTCTCAAAATTGACTTTTACGTGATTTTACTTATCGTAAAACATGATAACTCAAACATTTTAAGCTCAAATGCTTTGGAATTTTAAATATATGCTATGCAATTATAGATGCAGGGAATAGACTACAATCATAGTTAACGGAGAATTATTTTGGAATTTATAGTCCTTTAATTCATAAATTACATGTAATTTTTGAGAAATTTCCCTTATCATTGCACTCCAGTTCCCATAATTCCATAGATAGATTATTAATTACTTTAATAATAGTTTATTCCCTAAAAAATATATTTAGGAGCATTAACAACTTCACAAAACAGTGATCCAGTGAATTATTTTAGAGTTAGTGTGTTTTACGTATTGCTTAATATTAGTGCAATTTTGACCATATTTTGCAGCATTAAACTCCAACAAATTATTTAAAACATATATTATAGTGCTTTTTCAGAGTTTTAATTTGCTTTTATTTTTAAAATTTAAATAAAAAGTGAAAAAGTCCAAAATTTCAAAAAATCACCTCCGAAGGTGTACAGGTGCCTTAAAGAACTTTAACCCCACACTTTCGTAAATGAGAGATGTCTATGCTACGCTCGTGTATCGCTGATGATGGACAGAACCATTCTTTTGAGGGGGAGGGGGTTGGTTCAATTTCATTTGACTCACCCTCTTATTTGTAAATAAGATAAATAGTCAGCCACAAGCATGGATCCAAGCGTTAGGCATGGGATTTTCCCCCAGCAGATGATGTCTTCAAAAGGGTGTGCATGTGTTATGAGGTGATTTAGATCAAATAAAAATCTTTTAATTAAATGGTCATAACCGTACACGTTTTGGATCTAAATCTAACTCCATAAAACGTACACATCCGGTTTGAAGACATCATTGGCTATAAATTATAATAACTTTAGTAAGAAGCTGCATTTTCCTCACTAAACACTGAGAAAAAGCATGATGCAGCTGAACAAAGGGTGCTGAAGTGTTAACACGGGAATTTACTCAATTTCATTTCCAACCAAATAATAATCTTGAAATAGGGCTGAAATTTCGCGGTCAACAGAAGTAGCTCTAGAAATAGCGGTCAACACATCACTTCCTCGTTTGTTTCTAGTTCTGCACATGCGCGTAGTTATAACAGGGTTACTGTTGTATTTCTTAGCCAATGGTATACCGATATTTACACAAGAGACGTAAGCTGAAAAAATTCTGGGTTGCACCGAAGAAGGTCAACCTTTGGATACTTTAGTTCTCTAACGAGACATTTGGATAAACGATCTTTCAGATTTCTGTTTTACCGTACACCCAACCAAAAGACCAACTACCAACTGACATCCAGAGGTCATCCAACTTTTCCGTGCTGAGTATGGCTATATTCCTTATGGTTAAGGTCTACTGTTTTGCTACACGAGGGTTAATGAGACCCGGACCTACTGCTTGAAGGCGATTCCGAAAGGCTACTGTCACGAACTCCTATAACGTCGCCTTTACTGCAACGCTTCGATGGCAGCGCCACCAGGAATGTCAGTAGATACCGAGACCTCGAGTTGTAGAGAACGGAAAATGATCGCTTCGGAGGTCTTCGGCCTTTTTGTAATATATGCGTGTTAATTTGTGTGTAATGTTTGTAATCGTTAATACATATTAAATGTGTCGTGTTTTTAAAACATTGCAAGTGAATCATTATTGTCTTTTAATGGATACTTTTACCGACATGGATTCGAACGTGGCACCCCTAAGAGATGAATAAGGTAAGTGATACCTTATTTTTAAGGTAAGTGATACCTTATTTTAAAGTTAGTATTTTTCATCATTTTCTTGATAAAAATGATAGCTACGAACATCCATGCTGGCAACGAACCGACGAATTCAGGTACCATAAACAGTGCTCTCCATTTGACCATCGTTCGGTCAGTATGGTTAAGACAGAATAATTTTACTGGTTGCACCCACATTATATATGAACTGTATCCATGTGCATACATGATTATTATTTATTTGTCTCTTTCCTAAATCGTAACAATTTCATTTATTAATAAAATGTATCTCACTTTTAATTTTACAAAGCCGACGTTCACTTTCTATCAACAAAACAACTTTAAATAATTTTAATTTCCGTTTCGTAACCAAGAAAAAAATTGAAAGATTGCAAATAAATCCTTAAAAAAACGTCTCTTTGAAGTTGGGATTTTTATTAATTAAATTTTAGTAAATAAGTATTAATTTTATCCACGCTTTCATTCTTCCGAAATAAATAAAAATTAAAAGTAGAAGACAAAAACCTGAAAGAGATTATCTCTAAACATCCTTTTAAAAAAAATTCCAAATCAGAAAAAAAGGGAGTGAGAGAGAGCGAAAGAATACTTTATTGGAATTTCGGTGTCACTTAAAAAAAAAACAAGTCAGTCTCTGTTATAAGCTGGATCAAGTCAGCTTTAAGTCTCCCTGCTCTCCCAACAACTTATTCTAAGCCCTCTGGAAGATTAAGCGAGCTTAGCCCCTGCCACCACTAGAGGGCGCTGTCGATCAGCTGATCCCTCTCATCCCCAGTCTCTCCAAAGACGTCTGCTCGCACTCATTCAGAGCTTCTGCTTCGAGCGAAGCGTTCGGCTGTGAAGCCACCTGCCGCTGACTGCCGACTCTGTCGAACATCGAATGAACACTCCAGGACTGTTTTAAGACGGAAACACGTGCTGGTGGAAAAACTGAAATATTCATAAATGATGCAATAATGCATTTATTTACAAATCATTTTTTAAATTCACAATATATGGATTAATTTTTGCTGATCTACCTAACTCCACTTCATAAACAATTCTTTAAATGAAATTCGATTTAAATTTTGTAGACAGGGTGAGACATTTAATAGCGCGAAATTTGCGCTGTTAAATTGAAAGGATATGCGATCAGTTTGAAAAATAAATTTTTGGTATTTGGGAGGCTAAAAAATAATCTTTCATAAATGAATAGCTTGAAGCGATGCGAAGAATTTAAAAATAGGTTGAAAAAATGCTTCTTGTGTGGATGTCATTTCGTTTTCATTTAGAGAACTCAGTTGAAAGTTTGCATCATAAATAATGACAGGAAAGTAGCGACTCCTTGTCTAAACTGCTTTTAATTTGTAATTTTTTGAAAGAAAATATGTAAACTTTATTTTAAAATGAAGATAAGTGTTTGACTGTGTTCACTATTATTTAGAAATTTCAAACAAAAAATAAAACGCTGATTGCTGTTATTTATGTGTAAAGCTAAACAGGATTTGACTTTACAGGAAATATAATTAAGAAAAATATTTCTCGAATTGTTAGGTTACTATCCGACAGAAAACAGACAAAAATCCGTTTATTTGGGAGAAGTGTTTCGGCAACAGGTCGTGGCGTCTGACCGAATGGAATTTCTGGTTCATTTTGGAATGTTTTTCAGACTTTGAGAAGGATTGTATTCAACTCTAGGACGAAATGTTTTCTACTAAAATGTTATTGGTGTTTATTGTGATGATGTCATCGTATTCCGTGACATCTTCGGATTCTGTGCTTGATTCGATACGAAGCGGATCTGTTCTGGAAGAAGGTGATTCAGGTAGGACACACATTCGATCAAATTTTTTTTGTTCTGTTCTGTTTTGAGCTATCTACCTCATTTAAAAAAAAGCAACAATTCAAAATTTGAAATTTGTGAACTGCAACTCAAAAATTGAAATTCCTGACAGAATTTGACATCTATGACATAAATGAATTTGAAATTTGTGACACAAGTTGTACCTGTGTCATAAATATGCAATGAATGGGATGTCAAATGAATTTTTTAGAGCAATATTAAACGGTAAATATGCAATATCTGCGAACTTTGAATTTCGAGTTGTTGCCTTTTAGAACTTTGCCGTCTGTAACAAAAATGGACTCGAAATTTGTGACACAGGTCGTGATTGTGTCATAAATTTGAAATCAATTTGATGTCAATTTTTATAAGCAATATTAAACTTGAAATAGGTAAAATCTCCAAATTTAACTTTTTGAGCTGTTGCTTTTTGGAACTTGGCCATCTATGATAAAAATGTATTTGAAATTTGTGACAGAGGTTGTACCTATCTCATAAATACAAAAGTAATGTGGCGTCAAAGGAATTTTCGGGAAGAATATTAAACGTTAAATATGCAACATTTCCAAACATTGCATTTGGAGGTGTTACCGTTTAGAAATTGGTCTTGTCTGATAAAAATGCATTTATAATTTGTGACAGGAGTTGTATCTGTTTCATAAATTTGAAACTAACATGATTTCAAATGAATGTTTGGGGATAATATTAAATGTTAAATATGCAATATTTTCAAACATTGCATTCTTTGTATTTTGAGATGTATTCTTTTAGAATTAAGTCGTCGATATTATGTTCTATTTCATCCTATAATTTTAGGAAACTTAGAGGATGCCTTTTTTAACATGTATATACTTTTTTCTTGCTTTCATTCGATTATTGTTAAAATTATTCATATTTTTAGAAATTGGCCTTCTCTGATAAAACTGCATTTGAAGTTTGTGACAGAAGTTGTACCTGTTTCATAAATTTGAAACTAACGTGATGTCAAACGATGTTAAATGTTAAATATGCAATATTTTAAAACATTGCATTTTGAATTGTTGATTTTTAGAAATTGGCCTTCTCTGATAAAAATGCATTTGAAATTTCTGACAGAAGTTGTACCTGTTTCACAAATTTGAAACTAACGTGATGTCAAATGAATTATTGAAACCAGTACTAAGCGCCAATCTTGCAAAATATCCAAACTTTGTATTTTTAGATGTATTCTTTTAGAATTAAGTCGTCGATATTATGTTCTATTTCATCCTATAATTTTGGGATACTTAGAGGATGCCTTTTATTAACATGTATATACTTTTTTCTTGCTTTCATTCGATTATTGTTAAAATTATTCAGATTAAACTAGGGTTAGCAGAAGTTTCCATTACAAAGTTTTTATTGTAGGTTTATTTTTTTAAATAGACTTGAGTTATTTTCGAGTAATAAATGGTATAGCAGAATAATTTACCGAAATATTAGACTATATTAAATGTAATTAAAGACAAACATTAAACATAATAAAGATATATTATTGTTAAATAATATTAAATATTTTACTTTAATAACTTAAGTACATGAAAAGTAATAATTTTGAAAAGGTTTTGAAAAGTTGCAAAAGACTTTGACCAGGTTAGGGGTTTGCAACAAAAGTCTATCAAGTCCGTTTGTAAAAATTAATAAAATTGAGGCTTAAAATATTTGAATCTAAATTATTGGATGTTTAAATTAGTTTTAGAAAATTTTTAATTACTACGGTGTATTCTAGAATAAGTTTAATTTCATTCATGTGAAATACAGAGCTTTATTGACAAAATAATTGAATAATGAAAAATAATTGACTTGATTCACTTTGGTTATCAATCTGTCACCTTAAAAATATCGTATCATATTTTCGAGGTATAAATTAAAGGGTATTTGCATTGTAAGAAATAATTTAAAAAAACTTATTTTCCTTAAACATCGTTTTAGATTAAAAAATGAAAAGCAGATCCATTATGCTAAGTTTAATAAACACTAAATAATATCTGTTAAAGCATTTTTCAAATTTCCGATAAAAGATTCTTTCAGTGCTTGTTTTCCGTTTATTTAACACCTCCCCCCCCCCACAAATTTTTCTTTCTCTGAAGCGATGAAAATTTCAATATTTGAACCTAAAATAATATAGCTATTCTTTCTACATTTATTTTATGTTGTTTCGAGTGAGTAATCGGTAAATTTTTAAATATAGAGGGAAGTGAAAAATCTATTCTAATGAACGAAAATAGCTGTTTTATGCTAAACTTTCGAAGTAATCGATTTTTCGACTGTTTGTAAAAGAGTTTGTTTGCATGTTTTCGAAAGTAAAGGAGAGAAATTTTACAGAAAAATTTTAAAGCATTAGTACGTAAACAAAGCGGAAAAAAGGAATTTCACTTTGTATAAACATTTTTGTATGTAAATGTATCAGATTTTGTGTTAAACTTTCTGCGGGTAATGATATTTTTAAACAAAAACGGTATTACATTTTTAGTTATAATTTAAATTTGTTTAATGAAATCTTTTATTCATTATTTGAAAAACGGTATTGCGTTTTGAACTATATTTAGGAGGGAAATTTTTGAACCTTTAATATTATTAACATTATAATTTTCTTTGATTACAATTTCGTTTTCAATTCAGATATTTTTAAAATTTCATATTGGCAATTGTGTAATAGTCTTTATTTATAAATCTTACAAGAGCGATAAAATCTCAGATTTAAAATTTTTAAAGTTACTCTTAAAATGAGAATATATAGTGGATTCCGCTTAATGTAATCAGTTTGGGACCCTCTGATTTTGATAACAATAACCGATTGATAACAACAAAACAACAAACGATATGAAAAATTAGATAAATTCCCCCCCCCTTTAATTTACAGGTACTAAATTTCAAAACAAAATGAAAACACACCTTATATTATCCTGCATTTATGTATATTATCCTTTAAAACATAAGAATTGTATGAATAATTAAAAAAAATGGATCCATTGTTGACTGTCTACCATTTTTTCTAAGAATCTCGTTGATGAATTGTTCGTAATCATAATCAACCTGTCAAATCGATTTAAAATTTCGATCTTTTGTTTTAACGTTAAATCATTTCGCTTTCTAGCTTCCATATCGACAAACTGCACTTAAGCGAGCAAGGCATAAAATAGGAATACGCTCCTTCTCTGTTGCGATAAGAATGTGTTGCCTCCTGCTTATCTGACGACCACTGACCACCAGCAGGGTGTGCGTATTTCTGAAAAATTTCCGGAACGTATCAATTCCCACTCCTTTGTTCGTTAATTATTTCCCTAGTTCGAAGAGGGAGTATTTTCAAAAATTCAGACAACAGCGAAGGAAAAGAAAAGAATGGGTTCCTTCTGAATACATTGCGAATATTCCTCTGACAGTTAAGCCGAACGATGGCCGATTGGTTAGAGTGCTGGCTTTCGGTACAGGAGTTCGTGGGTTCGAATCCCACTGTGACATGGATGTTCGTAGCCGTTCGGAATCGGCTTTAAGCTGTAGGTCCCGGTCTCATTAGCCCTCGTGTTGCAAAAAGTAGACCGTAGCACTCCAAACCATACCACACCTCTGCCAGTTAAAATGAGGTTCGAAAACGGATAACATGAACCGATGTAATGATCCCCTAAAACGAACATTTTACCATCCAAGTGAATAGAGAAAATCGAGACCCAATGATTTCGGAAACAATAAGCGATTGATAACATGAACCGCGATCCCATTAACCGGAGTCCACTGTATAATTTTTTACTTGAAATTTATATGATACTAAAATATATTAGAACAGAATTTCTGATTGAAATATGAGAATACAACATTTCTCCAATATTATTCCTTGTCACATTTCCTGTGCCAGTGTGCCCTGGAAAGCGCGACCCGAGTGCGGACAAGAGAAAAATTGGTATTTCAATGCTGCGAATCCGGACATCGGTTCTGCCAATGTCTTATATTTATTATTTTTTCCAAGTTAGGGTGCTGGCCTTTGGAACCGGAGTTCGTGGGTTCGAATCCCACTGTGGCATGGATGTTCGTAGCCGTTCGGAATCGGCTTTAAGCTGTAGGTTCCGGTCTCATTAACCCTCGTGTTGCAAAAAGTAGACCGTAGAACTCCAAAACCAAACCAAACCAAACAATAAAGATGAATATTTACCCCCGTCAGTTTTGCGCCATGGATCGCTATTTCTTTGCTACTGTGAAATTTAAAGAAATCTGAGGAATTCATGACAGCTGATAGAGATAATAATAGTGTTGTATTATATTTATCTAGAACATGATGTCGTTGGATTTAATTGTCTGTCACTTAAGCAAAAATAACTGTCATTCATTCCCATTTCCCATAGATGTGAAAATAGTAGTTATTTCCTTTATATTTTTCTGAAAAGTACATTTATATTTTCTGTTTCTAACATTTTGGTTATTTTAAAGAACAAAATTAAAGATTTTTTTTTTCAAGTTTTGGTTTTTGGAGCACGTTTATAGACAATCTCCAAAATGTTAAATAAGAAATGCATAAATATAATGCACCTGAAATATTCAATCCAGAGCACCCCCTTTTTAAATATTTATTAAGACGACATATAATAGTATTTACAATACTACATATTTACGGGGGGTTTCAGAAATGACTTTCATACCTCTCCTTTTGTTCTGGACAACTTAGCTTTAATACTCTTTACTGTAAGAAGTCCTCTCTATTTCAAACACACACATATATACATGCATACATTTTATTGTGCACACATATGCATATTCATACATGTATATACATAAGCATACATGTATTGAAACACCCTGTATATGTTTATCCATATATATGTATATTCATATCTATACATATATACATTTTATATATATATATATATATGTATGTGTATAGATATGAATATACATATATATGGATAAACATATACAGGGTGTTTCAAAAACGACCTGTATATTTGAAAAATCAGTAAAAACTAAACTCACAGCGATAAAAATACAGTTTATGGCAATATGCTTGGGACAATACTCAATTTTCAGGCAGATAAACTTTCAAAATTAGTTATAATATTCCTCAACAGATGGCGCTGCAGTCTGGAAAAATCTAAACTAAGATATTAATCTGTGGGGACTCTGAAAAGACCAGGTGTACCACCGCTATCCAGAAACAATTGAATAACTGGAGCAGTACATCTGTTCTGCACGGGATGCCATCCCGACCAAAACGTTTACACGATTTTCGGATCAATTCGTTCAGAGAATACGCCTTATTATTGCTACGCATGATAGATATCTGGAAAATATCGCAGTTTAGGTTTTTTCAGACTGCATCGCCATCTGTTGTGGAACATTGTTACTAATTTTGAATACTATTTTTCGTAGCATCCAAAAAATGCTGATTTAATATAATATTCCATGTTTTTCTGCATGAATCCGTTCCTATACATATACGCCTATACATACAGGGCGTTTCAAAAATGAGCAGTATATTTGAAAAATCAATAAAATCTAAACGGACAGTGATAGAAATTCACAGTTTATTGCAATATGTTTGGGATAATAGTAAATTTCAAACATTTAATATTAGTTACAGTATTCTACAACAGATGGTGCTGCAGTCTGGGAAAACCTAAACTGCGATAGTTGTCTGTCGGGGCTCTTAAAAGTCAAGGCGTACCGCCACTATCCAGAAACAATTGAATAACTGGAGCAGTCCATCTGTTCTGCACGTGAAGCCATCCCTCCCGAGAAGTTTACAAGGGTTTCTGATCATTTCGTTCTGTGAATACTCCCTATTATTGCTGCACATGGTGATACCTGGAACACATCGTAGTTTAGATATTTTCCAGACTGCAGCGCCATCTGTTGGGATACATTGTAACTTATTTTGAAAGTTTCTCTGCCTGAAAATTGACTTTTGTCCCAAACATATTGCAATAAACTGTATTTCTATCGCGGTCCGCTTAGTTTTTATTGATTTTTCAAGTATACCGGTCATTCTTGAAACATCCTGTACATTACATTAAAATCGAATTATAAAACGAAATCATCAGCTTCAGGAAGTGGCCCCCACACGCGACCTTCAAGCTCCCTTATTTTTTCCCTGTGGTAAGGGGGTAAGGAATATTTGATTTACTAAATTATATCAATTATGTATTTGATCAAATTTTGCTTACTATAATTATAACAAAATGAAATTAAACAGAATTTTTCACCGAACATCCATTACATTATGACCACCCTTATTATGTAGGAAAACCATTAGTCATCTAAACCGCCGGCATGGACTCCCCAAGGAGCTGATAGGTAGTCGGAAGTAACTGGTACCATGCGCTTACAAACGGGTCCTGCAATGACCGCACATTGAGATCGCCGAAGATCAGCGCCCTAACAGTTCAGCCATCGTTCGGCTTAATATATATATTTCATGAACGGAATATGAAGTCTTCATGATGATTAAAATCTTTCCCAATTTTTGAGTAAGGCAATATGTTTCTCGAATTTATTTCAGCGACTATACTTAATTAAACCTGTTACAACAATTGTTTGGTTTCAAATATAAAAAAAATTCTTGTTTTATAGATACTATCGATAGAACTATATTTTCTTGACTAATTAAATAAACATTTAGTTTCGAATAAAAAAGACGGGATATCATTTCGTTGTTTGCTTAACGTCGAAAGTGAATTTAAGCTACTACGGCATTTTAGTTTTTATGAACAGTATAAAAAGTGACATAATTTAATTTCGTTTTCACTATTAACTAATTGCTGTGCTCGATTAATAATTTTGCATGATCCAGAATTCGGAAAGCTGTCGGTGTAAACACATTAACTTGACAATATATCGAGCGTTTTTATTTTTAAAATACTCAATTATTTTTGCGTTTGATAGAGAAGCGTAATTCAATCTAGTTAATGATTTTGTATTTATAGAAGGGATAGTTTGTGGTACGTAATTGCAGACATGTTTTTCCTCGCCTTAAATAAATAATTCTCGATAGGCTCGAAAAAATAGAAAAGATTCCATTTGTCGGAATATGTGAATAGGTAATTGAATTCCGTTTAAAAGCCTCTTCCATTATGTAATTAAATAATTTGTTGGGCGGAAAATATTTATTAATTTCGATGCGACTTCCTAGAAATGGCGAGATAATTGCGAAAACTTCCGCTTCTCTATTTCAGTTAAATATAACTCGTCGTTGTAAGGCGTGCGTTGGGGTGGAAGTTAAAAGTCGCAATGGCAACAAGCGAATGCGAAGTCCTTTTAATTAACAAGTGAAGAAATGGATCAATCTATCATTCGTCGCGAGGAAGTTTCTGGCAAATGAACGTCGCGTTCTGGAATCCTCGAAGAAAGCGGTTTTGTGTTAATGAGAGAGCGGCACTTGAACCACTTGAAGGAGTCCGGCAGCCCGGATTTATGCAAGGCTGACTGGGAGATAATTTATCTCGCAGACGTTTAATGCCGTCTCGCTGTTCGGGGGAGGGAGCACTGTCACGTGAACAAACACACTTGTTCGACTCCAACTCTCGCGTGCACCTAAGACTTATAATTAAAACTAATGAACATAAATTTTCCTCGTTAGTTGTTTAGTTGTTCTCCTAAACAGATCTAAACTAATTTGAATTCGCTCGCAAAATTTTGGAACTGTTTACTTTGTCGAATGAGTGTTAGCATGTATGTGTGTGTGTGGGAAAATCTTGGGGTACGTGGTTCGAACCGTCGAAAGGGTAGGGTGCTGCTCTACGGGACCAGAATTCCTGGGCGCTAATCTCACTGTTGGCATGGATGTTCATAGCTATTCAAACAAAACAGTTTGTACCAGTCTCACTAGGTCTCTTGTAGCAAGGCGAAAGTGGGTGACATGGGTAGGAGCGGATATGCGGAACCAGGTCTCGTGGGTTCTAATTCCATTGCAGACGATATGTTCGTTGTCGTTCGAAATCGGATTGAGGTAGTATGTCTCGGTTACACTAACTGCCGGGTAGAAAAACAGTGGACCACAGTGCTCCAAACCTACATAAATATGCAATCAACCCTCGAAGAATTTTCCCTGCATATGCGGGGCACTTGTGTATTTCGGGTCTCTAACGTTTTTCGTTGTCTTGTCAGTCATTTCGAAATAGAGTCAAAAAAGGGTAATAGATAATTCCTCTATTATGATTAAGATTAAATTTCAGATGAGTGCACTGAAATTAGAAACCACGAGCCCTGGTTCCGAACACCAGCGCCTTACCATTTCACCCTCGTGTTGCAAACAAGTAGCCCGTAGCACTCCCAACCAAACCACGTACGTGTGTATAGACATAAAACAGAAATTATAGTTTCATTCATACGTGGTGAACTCCTTTGGTTCTCGCCATATGAGAGAATAAGCTCATCCAAAAAGTAAATTTCCCGATGTTTTCCCCTTTAGAGTAAACACAATTAGCCTTATCAATTGCGCGTGCGTAACAGATCTATGACGTATTAATCCTATGCCAGCCGGACAAGTCCCGATTCGTGCCAGTAGCAAGGTATCAATGTTCCGAAATGGAAACTCTCATTCCTTCTCCCTCCGCCCGCAAGGTTCAGTCGGTGATCTCGAATGCACGAAGCATTGCGCCCATTGAAATTCATCGCAAACTCTGCCAGGTCTATGAGTCGAAACGGACACCCGAACACCAAATTCGACTCTTAGGAGCAGCACTGACATTTCTGCTACGGTATCGCGAAGACGGAGACGAGTTCCTCGACGGGATCGTCACGGGCAATGATACTTGGATTTCGCACTTCACTCCGGAAACCGAGCAGCAGTCCATGCATTGGCATCACAGTGGATCTTCGGTCGGGACCAAACTCAAACAGACGGTGTCGGTGCGGAAAGGTATGTGCACGGTGTTCTGGGACGGGAAGGCCGGTTCTGTTCACGGGCTGCACAGTTCTACGACAGAGGGATACAAAAGTGGATCCCCCAATACGACAAGTGTATCCCTTCTGGTGGTGGCTATGTTGAAAAATAGCTGAAAAATGGCTGTACATGTTCCCAGTAAATATGTCCCTGAAAGTACGAGTTCTTTTTTAAGTAGGAAAACTTGCTTTCTGGATGCGCCTCGTAATTTAAATATAATAAATTTATGTCATATGCAAGCGTGTAAAGCATTACCGGGTTGGTTCATGCGTGCTGTACAGGGCAGACTAAGAGGTATGTAACAATTTTATCACCTAATTTAAAGGAAAAATCTATGAAAAGGCACCAAAATTCGCCTCACCCCTATTGAAGGCCTATAGGAAAAGAGTGGCCTCTAAAAATGGAACAACAACAATTCAAAATGGCATCAAAACGTGTACAACATAGTTAAAAATAAAAATAATATCCCTAATTTAAACGGATAAATAAAATACGTCGAGTAAAGGGGTCAAAAAGGAAAGAATTTTCTATTATCTGAAAACACATTTTAGATGCTATCGGATGAGTTCAGTTATTTAAACTTTTGGTTTTTCCCATAGG
>CM063509.1:2848756-2871256 GCA_032207245.1 Pardosa pseudoannulata
TCTGAACTATGGCCGAATGGTTAGGGTGCTTGCTTTCGGAACCGAAGCTCGTGGGTTCGAATTCCACTATGGCATGGATATTCGTAGCAGTACGGAATTGGCTTTAACCAGTAGGTCCAGATCTCATGAGCCCTCGTGTTGCAAAAAGTAGACCGTAGCGCTCCGAAACCAAAACCAAACCCATTCTAATTCCTTTAAATCTTTTTCCCGGCCTCTAAATAGTTTAATCAAAAGAGTATTTTCTACTCAACATTCTTCATAAAGCTGTCTATCCTAAAAATGTAAACTTTCTGTCTATTCAGCACGTTTCCCAGCTGTCGGTGGCGAATGGTTTCGAGTTCTGCTGATATTGCATTTAATTCGCTTATTAGGATGATTGTTGGAAAATTCTCTCTGTCATCTCTGTTGGGTGCACCTCTGTTCGATCAGAGTGAACTCTGTGGCTTTTTTTTTGTCTGTCGTGTAGTGGAAAAGATGTGCTTTGTAGCCGCTCTGGAATAAAATTTTCAATTAGACTTCTGCCACTGTCTTCAATGTCGGCCCGACTGCATTTCTATGACTGCTAGTTGTTGAGCTTTCTCCTTGTCAAGGAGTTTTATAAAAAATGGATTACATGTATATGTATGTATATAAATGCATGTATATTGTAGCGTACTGGGGCTGTGAGCCCGAAAAAGGCCTACGTACAGAATAATTATTTTTATTTAGAAACACAATGGTAAAGTTATGGTAAATACAGATGAAACGATGAATATCTACAATGAAAATGATAATCGTTGCAGGTATCAGCTTCCTAAGAAAAAAAAGGGGGGAGGACACTCTCAGTCGCTCCATCGACGATCTGGGCCGATGAGTTCACAGGAGACTCGATCGGTCCTTTTTATATCGTCGTCTCCTCAAAATGTCCATCTCAGCTGATCGGACAGCTGGTTGATGACATGGTGGGGAAAGCGCGTGTAGCCTCTCTCGCCAGCATGTGCCAGGGAAGTTTGCAGTCATCGGGAGCAATTTCGCTGATCATTAATCGATGTCTTGGACAAACAATTGGAGGAAAGTGATGCTGCTTCCCTTACAATGTAGAAGATTGCTGTCGTGTGAGAGTCTTTCTTCGGGATGCCATTGAAACTAACACTGGAAACACTTCGCCAGCATCTCAATGAATTTCTCAGACAGGTCTTAGGTGTTAAGAATCTCCTATTCTGCGCGAAACAACGTCCTTTCACTATGTAAAGAAGAGCTCAGTTCTAGTTCTCACAAAAGGCACGTTTTCTATTCTCCTACGTTATGCCGGATTTTCTCACGGTCGTAGATCAGTCTGTATCTGTAAATTTAATGTAACGCGAATACGTTACAATGAGTGTATGTGTGTGTATATATATGCATACACGTATGTATAGATACATATATATATGTGTGTGTGTGTCTGTATATACATACATTATTCTCTTGCAGAGATTTGTATCTCCACCGAGCAGTTTACATTGTACTTTATACAGGTTTTGGTGTGCAACCCATCTTTTATTCGATTATCAGCCATCGCGACAATGCATCATGGAACGGCATGATGGGTGACTCTTTATAGGCTTCGCATAAATAGAAAAATATCTTTTTTTTATTTTCCATGGCTGCCAAAAATAACTTTTTAAACTTTCACCAAATTTCTCGACCAATCTCTTTTTCTCCACTTTATAAAACGAAAAGAGATAATAATAAAATAAAAACTGATTTTTTTAAACGAGAAAAGTGACAACACTCGAACATTTTCGAGAGCTCCTTTTTTATCGTTTCGAAACACTGGATAAACAGAAACACATCGCCGTTCCGCTTCTTCTTTTTTTCGCGAGATGAGAACGTCTGCTAAAGGTCAGAGTCCCAGAGGTTACATCCATCATGCGTGGTGTCGAAATATTGGAGACAACACCCCCGCCTGCTGTTTGCTTTATTCGCTTTGTTTTTGCCATTTTTTTTATCCATCCTCTCATCCACTTGTTATTCTCAGTTTTCATCCAAAAAGGCGAATAAGAAGCTCTTTCGGTTAAATCAGCCGCGAAGTTCCGAGACCCGATATCAAACGCTTCACTTGGCCACGATGCGCTGGGATAATAGAACGAGGAAAAAAAAGGAAGTTTTTTTTAATGCGCGTTTTCCTCCTCTCTTTTTGCACGAGAGAGAGAGTGACAGCTGGTGTAAAGGATGGGCATTCAGCTCCAGAACTCGAGATGGTAAAGCGTAAATCAAGATTCTCAGTGTGTTCTGTTGAAGATGATAGCGGCTGATAAAGATCGAAGAACAACTTGTAGGGTTCCAGAGACTGAAAAAAAAAATAGATTAAGACAGAAGAGCGCGGATGGAACTTAAGTGGAGAGCTGTTAGTTATACAGATTTTTTGTTGCTGTTGTAGTCGGCCCCAAGGACTTCGGGAGACAAAGAGAAGATGTTCCGTTGAATTGGTTGCAACAGATGGTTTTGTGAAGTATCACGAGAAGGCCTGAAGTGTTTTAGAATATGTCTGCGTTGAGCTGTCTACTTTTTTAAAGTTTATCTTGTTTTCCTTACAGCCTGTCGTTGTTTCCCTTAAGGCTCTTTTTTCAGCTATAGCTTAAAATATCGATGATTAATGGTATAAGTATGTCATTTCGCTTCATTGTTAAATTTTTTAAAAATGAACAGTATAGGAATAACTTATATTTATACAAATTATCTTATTATTTTATAATTTTTATAATTTATATTATTTATATTATTTTGTAATTATATTTATGCAATGAAAAAATTAGACGCGGCATGACTGTCGAATGGCTGTTGCGCTGTTTTTCGACACAGGAGTTCGAAGTATTCGTGGGTTCGAATGCACTGCTGGCATGGATATTCGTAGCCGTTCGGATTCGGCTTTAAGAAGTAGGTCCTGGTATCGTTAGCCCTCATGTAAGAAAACAGTAGACCCTAGCGCTCCCTACCAAACCAAAGAATTCCAGTTGTTCGAATGTTATGGTACGAAAGACGCTCTATAAGGGGACCACGTTATAGGAAATCAGTCACAAATTTTCGCTCCATATTATATAGGCTCCAACAACGTCCGAATGGGTAGGACGCTGTTCTTAGGTTATGCATGTATGTTTGTATCTGTTGGGAATCGGCAGTTGATTTCGGTCTCATTCTTCCCCGTATATCGGAAAAGTAGACGGATCTCTCGCAACGATATCCAACCAGCATTATATAGAAATTGTGTTTAACACGTTGACTGCTTGATGCAATTCCGACGTTTTGCCCAAGGCGCCGACGGGAACTTCTCATTACGCGATGCATATGTTGGCATATTATTTGCAGCAGATAAAAAATGAGTTATAAAATCATGCTTGAAGCCGTTTTCGTGTAGGGGGTGACCGGCGACTCCCAAGGCGCGGTAGGCAATGGTTACGATTGGCCGTTTTTACGAACAATCGTACTTAGATTGTTAAGGGGTTCCTCTCATTCTTTAGTACTCAAAGCAGCTAGGAAGAACTAGAGCAAAGATTGCACTGAAAAAGTGGCGACCTATTATTTCGGTTCCCCTTTTCTTTGCCTTCCATCTGACTCGTCGCAATAGGCACTGGTAAAATGTCTATTTTTATGTTATTTATGTATGTTGTATGTTGCATTAATTTCTTCAAACCCTTATAATAACAATGATATTATTAAAATATGGATCCTGATCCATATTTTAATTTTCGATAATTGTGTACTTTTATTATTTGCTGAGTCGCCGGTGGCTCCCACCTGGCTGTAGCCAAGTCGAGTGCCGGTCACCGGTCACCCCCATGGAATTCAACGTGCTAAAAACATCGCTATATTCGAGACTTGACCATATATTGTATATTTTTAGTTACATGCATGAATTTAAATAGGCTCCCACCTCTTAACACATAGTATGCGGGACACGTACTAGTACGTTTTCTGACAACTGATACTGGAGCTCGGGTCACGTATTAGTACGGGCTAGTGTAACAACGTGGTTTGTTTGCGGGTACAAAAATAACGGTACAGACAGGAAAACGAAGCCGAATGTTCTTGTCTACTACATAGGTTCTGGAAAAATTTAGAAAAATAAAAACTAGTTTTACATCAGTCGATGAGGAACCACAAAAAGAGTAAAAAAATTAAAACTATATACTACTATTTCTATGTGATTTTTCATATTTACGATACTATTATAAACTAGCCTATAGCCCGTCATATGACGGGATCAGTAAAATTTTTAATTTTCCAAAATTGTAAAGTACCTTATGAGGCAGGTAAAAAAATGGTTTATTGTTTGGCTGAGAATTATCTTGCAACGAAAAAAAATAATGGATGATTCAATTTAAAATGATCTCATATGTACCTAATCTATTATTTATTAAGCCAAATATAAAAGAAAATTATTTAAGTAATATCTAAGTTCAATCATAAAACGGATGAAAATAAGGCATAATTTAAATAATTTAAAATTAGAAATGATTCAATGAAATGGTTAAAGGAATGACGTCATAAGGCTAGAAAAATATGTTATTCAACTCCTCTTCTTAGCCCACTCTCCTGTTTCTAATCATGGATCTTGTTGGTGCTTCAACCACATTTGGCGAAATTGGCGTGCTTGCAGCTTGCGTGCGTGGCGTGCTTGCAGCGTGGCGTTTGAAATCTGGCGAGGGGATCGTAACTCAACAAATTGATACATAAACAAAAACAACATTTTGAGGAAAATTTTTACAAAAATTGAATATTTAAAATCTAATTGAATTAACAAAGAAAACACAAAGGAAACACATAACATTCAAACTAAGTAGACTAAAAACATTCACTTAATCACAAATTAAATAAACTGAGTGTGATTTTCATCACAAATTTGTGATTTAGTGTAAATTGTAAAATTAATTTAAACAAAAAAAAAAAGAAAACTGTATTTTGAGTGGAGGTTGAAGAGGAGTTGTAAAATTGAAATTTTTTTCTCAAATCTCTTATTTTTACCTATTTGCTGTGTGATAAATGGATAAATTAAATCGCCTTCTCTTAACCGGGAAAATAGGAGTTGAAATAATGTCCTTAAGAGCTCGAAAAGAGGAGAAGGAGTGGATTTCGAACGTTTGAAAGAAGACCGTATTTTTCGCTGTGATATGAAGCCTATTTATACCAATTTAATTTAGAATCGGAACGATAGTTTAGAAGATAAACTTTGAATTTTGATCTTTGAGTTTTACTAACTATGGATGCCTCTATCCATTCCAGGTCCAACCGTTTCATAAAATCGAATACAGACGAACAGATAACTTAGGCTATTATTATAGAGGGAATTTATCCACTTAAAAAATATTTTTTGTTTACAAAAATCTTACGGTTGTTATTTATATATTTCTATTTATATATTTGTTTATATATTTGAACATAAAATACGAAAAGTGGTTAAAAAATTAAATAATATTCGATCTATTGAGATTTAATTGAATAACTGAATGGACGCGCAAAACGCCCGCTCCCGGTACAATTCCGCTGCGAAATGGACCAGCACACAATGGGTTAAATTGATGAATTTAAAGTATTAAATTTACAGAAATTTCTGCTAACGGGTCTGCAGATTTTCGTATAATAAGCAATCAAATGGGTAAAGAGCAGGATTTGAAAGATTACTACCTTCTGTCGTACAGCTTGTCATCCTTTTCAAAAACAAAAACTCTCTTTCTTGCAAACTATCAGCATACGTTTCGTATCCCCAATATAATAATAGTCTAAGTTATATGTCCGTCTGTCCACGAATTTATGAAGCTGTTGGGGTTGGAATGGATTCCCCGGCTGAGGGCAGGCGATTCAATTTATCAATTTATTCACATAATAAATAGGTAAAAATTACAATATTTCCTAGCATTATGACGTCATTCCTTTAACCATCTCCTATAATCATTTCTTGTTTTAAATGATTTAAATATCGCGTGCATTATTTTCATCCGTTTTATCACTGAACTTACATATTAAGCAAATAATTTTCTTTTATATTTGACTTAAATAATAGTTTAAGTATATAAGTGTTAATTTTAAATTTAATCATCCATTATATTTTGTTGCAATGAAAATTTTGTCACCGGTATTAATAACAAATTCTTTTCTTAAAAGTCTAGGAGTCTATTTCACTGACTAGCGTTTAATTTATATATCTTTGAAAATTAAGAATTTTGTTTGTTTGTGCGTTTGTTTTTATACATAACCACACGGTTTGACTCAATGAATTCAGCATGATTCTAAACTCTATTTACAATGTAGGGAGACTTTAGAGGTGTAGGAAGATAAACAAATGATTGAGCGTGTACCAGATAATTCTCAGGCAAAACACAAACCATTTTATTTCCTGCACCATAGGGTACTTTAGAATGGTGGAAAATTAAAACAATTACTGATTCCGTCATAGAACGGGCTATAAGGCTAGTCCCGATAGAAGACCAGACCAAGCATTAAACTGAAAATGGACTTCGTCTATTGACTGAAAAACCCGAACAACAAAAAAAAATTTTTCTGTTCGATGTTTGGACTGTGGCAGAGATTGATACTACCCCTGGGATTCATCTTTGGAAAGTTTTTGTTTATACAGTCATCTCCTTGATGTATTTTATGATCCTATCGCTGAAAGAAATAGAATAGAATAAGCCATTTTCTGTAAACTCGCATTAAGCCCCAACGTCGGCCCTCGAGACTTTTTAACAAAGTACCGTTCCAAAAAAAGAAGGAAACTCTGGATTATATTAGCCAACCGATGAACTATTGCAGTCGTTACATTAAAATTCCATTTAGGTCGAAATTGGATTCTGTTTGTTTCTAGTTTTCGTTCGAATAACTTTTCTAATATATCGTTAAGTAGCAGCAAAATGTCGATACGAACTTCTGCAGAACTTTTTGAATTTTATTTGTAGAGTCATTTAGGGAAAAATTCGTACCGTATGCCTTTCTGTTCTATTTAAGATTTTGAATTGAAAAAACACACAAAAAAAACCGGTAGGAGGCTAGAGGATGACCTATAAGATACTAAACTGAAAACATCACGTTCTTAAGAAGGCAATGTGAACAAAATCAGTTTCTGTTCTTCTTCAAAATGACTGAGTGTGACCAAAAATATGGTTTGGTTTGGAGTGCTACGGTCTACTTCTTTTTAAAACGAGGGCTAATGAGACCGGGACCTACAGCTTAAAGCCGATTCCGAACGGCTATGGACATCCATGCCACTATGGGATTCGAACCCAAGAACTCCGTACCGAAGGTCAGCACCCTAACCAATCGGCCAAAAGTATGAAATGCTTTAAGTTTTGAAAAAGTCGAGCTAAGCACGATCATTTATAATCAAATTAAATTTTTCACATTAAATGATTATTTTATTTTTCTAAAACCTGATTTTCGTCTTAAATACTTATTTTTAACTTAAAATTTATATTTTTGAATCTCATACTTTTAGTCGAATCGGTGACTTTAAAACGTTCCAAGAGCGTTATTTGTTTTTCATTTCTCTTTTAAATTTGTCGACGTTGTGTGGTCTGTATTTAAACTGGGTACACTTTTTAAAATTGTAAATTAATTTCCCACGATACTATGAAACGAAGAAAATAGCTATTAATACTTGTATTATTTTAAATACCTGTCTTATAAGTAGTATTCCTCATATAAACGAAAATCTGTAACTAGTTTTGTTTCTATTTAAATGCTGAACATGTGGGGAACATGCAAGCAGATCATTCGCTGTGCAGTAGGAACAGTTTTATAAAAATTGTTGGGAGACTGAATGTTTATGGAAATAGCTAGTATTTTAATCGAAAATGATTTTCTAATAAAATTTACTTTCTTTTGTAACATTTACAGGGTGTTTCAAAAAATGACCGGTATATTTGAAAAATCAATAACAACTAAACGAACAGTGATAAAAATACAGTTTAGTTCAATTTGCTTGGGGCAATAGTAAATACTCAGGCAGATAAACTTTCAAACTTAGTTACAAAGTTTCACAACAGATGGCGCTGCAATCTGGGAAAACCTAACCTACGATATTTTCCAGATATCCATCCAGTTCAGCAATAATATGGCATATTCTCAGAAAGAAATGATCTGGAACTCGTGTCAACGTCTCGGGCGGGATGGCTTCACCGTCTAGAACAGATATACTGTTCCAGTTATTCAATTGTTTCTGGATAATGGCGGTACACCTGGTCTTTTAAGAGTCCCCACAGAATAACGTTGTAGTTTAGATTTTTCCAGACTGCAGCGCCATCTGTTGTGGAACATTGTAACTAATTTTGAAACTTTGTTTGCCTGAAAATTGACTATTGTCCCAAGCGTATAGCAATAAACTGTGTATTTCTATCACTGTCCGTTTCGTTTTTATTGATTTTTGAAATAGACCGGTCATTTTTGAAACACCCTGTATGTTTCTCACAGAGTAAAATGTTCAAGATTTTAAAAAATAAATTCAAATTCTATTTTTGCTGAGTGATGTCGAAACGGTAGAGTGCTGTTCTTCGATAACGGAGTTCGAGGTTTGACATGGATGTTGGTAGTCAATTGGAATCGGCTTTAAGCAGTAGCCCTCGCTTAGCGAAACAGTGGACCTTAGCGCCCCCAAACAAACCAAACCAAACCAAACCAGGTCTCTCGTTTGCTTAGGTTTTTGACAATTTCATATTATTCACGAATTTTATTTTAACCCTGTTTTGGCCTATATCCATCTATCTATACATTGTTTAAATATTAGGTAAAACTTAATCTGGTTTTCCAGATATATTTATTAAGAGATTTAAGTATAAGTAAATATTATATGAGTGCATCAAAAATTTTACCTTTAAAATCTGAAATTGAATATGAAAAGAGAGTTTTACTTTGATTTATTTTTAGCCTTATGACACAAGACTTTGGAACATTCCATTTCCAGCTAGAAAAACAGAAGCCATGTAAGGGTGCAACTGGTTTGTAATGATGTTCAGATATCCTGTAGCATTCGCGATCTCCTCTACCACAACCACGGGTCTCAGAAACGCCCGAGTGAACGTCTCCAAAAGCATAAAATAGCCACTACCGTACTGTGTATGACCTACTGTACATTGAGGGAGCAACTGTTAGCCTCAAAGACGGCTATCGGCGGGATGAATGACAAACCAGGCAACTGTCTCCCACTGATCCATGGAACAGTAGCGATGTTCCCGGGATCATGACGGTTGGTCAGCAAAGGCGCACGAGTGGGACGTTTGCTGCTTAGCCCCCTATCCAACAGTGTGCTCCGATACTATTCTACTTGGTCCTGCATTTTATTAGGGGTTGTCAGCCACTGTCTGGCTTCGGTTTTTCTTCACCATACAAGACAGTCTCCGACGACCTTTTTTTTGATAGCGTGTGGACGTCCAACACCATGTCGTCTACTGCTGGTTTCACCGTCATTCTTCCACTTTGCATAAGTACTAACAACTGTATATCGCCAACAATCCACAATTCTTGCACTTTTGAGAATACTTGTTCTGAGCTTAAGAGCCATTACAATCTGCCCTCTATAATAATCACTTCGATCCGCAGCCTTTCCCACCACAGAGAGAAGTGAAAATATTATTCTACAGATTCTCCAGCAGCATTTAAATACCAGTTCCACCTGATCAAATGTCTTCCACGTCATCCAGGCAAGTTCATTGCAAAATGGGGGGGGTCATAATGTCTCGGCTCTTGAGTGTATATATTTATACACACACACAAAAACCAGTGTATGTGTGAGACATTTTAACTAAATTAACCTATTAATTCTAATTGTATTCTAAACTAAATTTTTGGCGATTGTATACCTAAAATGAGAACTTTTGGCAAAAGACTATTTTTCAATTGTAATTCTGGAGACCTTTTGGAGACCACACGAACACCAAGTTAATGACCGACTGCCTCAACTAATCTTGTATAACTAGGAAACTTAATTCCGGTTGTGAGTATCCCTACTTAGTATACGCTTAACACTTCTGATTGGCTGGCTACCTCAAACCTTCAAAGTTCTCTATAGGAGAATATATAGATTTTGATCGACAAAGACGAATGGTTGCCATAAGTTCTACATTTTTGTTTTCTAATTTAAATATTTTCTTTTGTGCCTTAACAACCTATTTTAGCATAGAAAAAGGGTATTTTTATAGAATATAACTAACATAGGTATTATACTAAGGTATTGGATGGACTAATATACAAAATCGATTATGTTTTCAAAATTCTAATACATTGTTCTTGTATAATATTTTAAGTCTAGTTACGTAAATCTATTACAAACATCGATAAAGGGAAATATTTTTAAAGATAATAATATTTTAATATTTAAAGATTTATAAACATACCGAAGTATACAATTTCAACTTGAAATAAGAATTCTTTGGAAAGTATTAGATACCATGAACGAAGGGTAGCTTGAATAAAGTGTAAAATTGAACAGGTGCATCCTGGGATAGTCAAGTCAGAATTTTTTCAAAACATCTTCAGAGTAAAAATACAAGTCGCTAGGTGTTCTATAATTATTTTCCCTTAATTGAACTGAAGATGATAAATTTAATATCATCTCTCATTATCTACTCATGAAAAAAAAAACGGCATAACCATAATCGTGAATAGAAGAACTGGAGGAGAGATTTTTGAAAATTCTTTTCTTCGTTTTCACGTCACCAGCTGTAGCAAAGTGCAGTTTTTCCGGTTTGTTTAATAGCTCGATTAGTTTTCTTCCTTTCAATGGCTGTTTGCTTTCCTGAAACTTTTAAAAGTTTTTATGATTTTAGCAGTTTTCACGGTTGAAGGCTTCGACGAATCTGTGTTAGTTTCTTCAAGTATTGGTACCACATGTTTTTATGGTTTAGCGTCGATTTTCGTAATTCGTTTAGGTGTTTCTATCATGTTTCAAAAGAATTTTTCTTTCATTTTAACTCTTATATTTCACTGTCTTTATTTTATGTTTTTAGATTATTTTGCATAACGTTTTTATTCTTATATAATACTTTGTTTTCACATTTAGTTTAAAAAATACAAGTTCACAATAGACTTCCGGCTAGGCAACTAAACATTTGATATTACTCTTTCAGTTACGAAATATAAGTAACAATTAGATTAAAAAGTGTAGTAGTCAACTTTATTCAATAAATATAATTATTTTGCTTCTTACATAATGACTAATTTCAACTTAAATGTTTTTTTAAATGAAATTTTTGGAATTTGTGAACATTTGAAATTGTATATCCAAATTTCTATCAACTCTATTTCTTCGAAATTTATCATTTGTTAATTTTAAAGTATACAAAAACAAAAATTGAAAAGAAAAAGAAAACGGCAGCGTCCTACCATTCAACCCTCATTCATCTCCAAAAAATTGAGAATTGTTGATATAAATATATAATAAAATGCTATAAATATAAATATAGTAAATGGTATAAAAATAAATATCATGGCATAAATATGTAATTCTGGATGGAGACTATATTAAGAAATATTTAGCTAAAAGGGAAAAATCAATTTTTTATCTTAACACTTCGCGTGTGGGCAACGTATTTTTACGTTTTTAGCAGTCTGTCACTGGAGTTCGGGTCACGTATTGAGTAGATTTGGTGGTGGCTACCCGCTCACCATCCCAAATCTACTCACTAGGTATAATTATATATATCTATGACATTATATGAGTGCTGTTTGCGTTGCTATGCAACGGTTTGCATTTTTCTTTCCACATGCTAGGATTGTCGAGTGACTCGGTCTTCTTATTATTGCGTTATTTCGTCTTCCATCGAATTCCTATCTCCAGAACGGACAAGTCGTGTTTTGTCCATCGGAAGCTTGGTTTTTTTTATGGTTGAATACAAAATGGATAAAATGAGCCGTCGTGACGAAGATACTGATGAAGAAATAGGCGCTGACAGATAATCAGACTTTCATTTTAAAAATCGTTTATTTTGGTAATTTTGTAAATTTGTTTTGTTAAATAATCATACAGTATATATTAAAGCGTAAAATAAAAAAAAGTTTCGTTTATTGAAACAAAGTAGTTTTTGATTGAATGCGATTTTTCTGAATAACAAAATTTTCACGCAATTCACGAAAAAATGTACGCGTAAGTTAGCGGTGAAGTATACCCGCATGCCAAGTGTTAATTATTTTAAGAAACATTTAAAATACTAGGTGTTTCTTTGTAAGTTTCATATAGCGAATAAGTAGGGCTATACTTTTCGGTACGGAGTTCGTGGGTTAGAATTCCTCTGTGGTAGGGGGTATTGTAGCCGATCGTAACCGGTTTCAAGTAGTAGATTCTTGTCTCATGAGTTCTCGTAACGTTTCTCGTCTCAATTCGATTGACTTCATTGCGGCAAAAAATACAAGCATTGGCGTAAAAATATAGTTAAAACTTGTCACAATAAAAAGAAATACATCCTAAAGTCAAATACTAAGTTGATATCATGTGTGATACTAAAAAAACCTAAGGTAACCGATGCAAAGGAACCAAAAAATGTCCCATTTCGGTCAGCAAAAGAATTAATGTATCATTTTTTTCACTTTTGGCCTCCCAAAATTTAGCTGCCTTTCAAGCCGATGGTGCAAACCATGTCTTTTTATTTTTATTCGTCTTGGAATAATTGAAGTCCTGAATTGAGTAATTGGGCATTGTCACGTTTACATCATCCTGAACTAGAAATTGAAAAAAAAAACTCTTGTAAAAAAACTACAGTCGAACTTCGATAACTCGACTACCTATAATTCGAACAATCCGCTAACTCGAACTTTTAATCAAGTCCCGAATCATTTCTATGCATTTCTTTAAGAAACTGTCTCGATAACTCGAAGTAAACATCTTCTCAGTCGAATTTTTTTGATAGATTTCCCCGGTAAAATACACAATTCTGTTCAAAACTTCGAATGCTAGTCCACTCGTGACCTTCGAGAACCTTCGTTTTCGAAGGTCACGAACAAGCACAGGACACTATTCACGTCTTAAAACAATACCTGGAGACCACCGAAGGTACAGACAACATCCTATTTGAGTGTGTTCAAAAATTAGGTGACTTTGTGAATGCCAACCACCTTAAAAATAACTGCTTTTTTCAAATGAGATTTACATGGTATGTATACTAATTAATATGTAATGAGACCAATTTTCTTGAGTTTTAAACCTTTTGAACCCATTCTTCTCTTGTTGTTTACTTAGGCTATTAAAAAATTGAAATGCGTACAACTATAGTATTATGGCACATATCAAACCATTTAAACCATATCGACCCATCTTAAGTTCCAGTTGAGAGGAATGGTAGGTAACTTCGATAACTCGAACTTCGGATAAGTCGAATATTTTTGGGGGTCCCGTGGGACTTCGAGTTATCGGAGTTCGACTGTATATCTATCAAGTCTCTATGATGTAAAAACACATCTTCGGGATTTCTCCACACAGCTTGATAAAATAAAGCAAGTTGGAAAAAAAAAGCCAAATGTAGAGATAAAAACGTAGAAAAAAAATCGATGCAAATTCCAAATATAATCCTCCTCTTCCCCAAAGTCAGTCCAATTTAGCCTCTGACCGGGTAGGTCTAGAGGCCAAACGACCCCCCGTGGTGCTCGATGATGAAGAATAGAAAATTTCTTGCCTCTGGGGTTCCGAGGCCTAATCCCAAACGGAAGATAAAAAAGTATAACGCTAGAAAAGATTTTTCAGTGAAATCAGTTTCAATCAGGCTGGAAGTTGAATCAATATTTGGAGAAAATAAAATATGAAAAAAAAATGGAGAAATGTTTACACCCGTAGAAGAAAAATCCCCACATGGCGAGACTAAAAAATATCATTAAGGTTACTCCTCCGAAGATACCATGTTTGCTTTATGGATGATGTTTCGCTACACGTGCTTATGTCAAGGAAGTTTCAGAAAAGCGGTTCCACAGCAGGAGCTGTTATTTTATTTTTAACGGAATGAATTTCCAGGAAGTGTTATGGATGAACTGGACCGGCTATCATTGTTTCTGTTACATTATACGTTTGGAGATAGTTGAAGACTACAACAGTAATGATGGCTGGGTTGAAAATGATTAATGGCTATTTTACGTTCACTAGAATAGTTCTTTGGCAACTATAGAACAGTCTGTCATTTAATGAGACATAATGTCTTTTCAATCTTAAGGGGATGAAATTCAAAAGTGTTTATACATATAAACTTACAGTTATAAAATTTTGTACTTTGAAATTTAATCACAAATCCATGGAACGCATTGAATATTTTACGAAAATCGATTAATCTTTTCCAAGTTCATTTTCAAGAAAGTGTTCTTTCGTTTTTAAAATGTTTCCTGTGACTTTTCATACATTATTACAAAATGTATACTGAACGCTGCTAATATAAATTAAAATAAATCTCGATAACCATTAAAAATATCATCTACATATAGATGATTAAAATTAAATTTAAATTTTAAATTTTCGAATTGGGTAACAGTTTAAAATATCACCGTCATTTAAACAATTAAAACTAAATATAAATTTTGGAAGTCCGAATTTTTAATAAAAATTCTTTGTACAGAGGAAAAAAATTATTATAAATTAACTTTTCAATCTATATATGTAATATATCAAAATTATTTAACTTTGATATTTCATTAAAAACCTCCTCTCTCCCATTCTAACTATTTCCTTAAAATCTTTTTTCCAGCCTCTCAATGTCTTCCTCAAAGGAGCGTGTGCGACTTAAAATTCTTTCTATACAATTCCCAAAGCTTTCTAAAGATGCAAATTTTCTGACTATTCAACACTTTTTCCAGCTGTCGCCGGCCAAGGGCTGCGCGTTTTTCCTTTTCTTACACTTAATTCTCTGAGTAAGTTTCTTCTACCATGGGAAAATTCTTTCTGTCATCGCTCTTGGGTGTATCTCTGTTCGAGCAGAGTGATTTTTGTGTCTTTCTCTGGTCTGTCGTTGACTCGTAAAAATGTCCGTTTTAGCAGCTCTGAAATAAAGTTCTAATTAGACTTGTGCCGTTCTCTTCAATGCAGCCGACTGCATTTTTATGACTACTAGCTGTTGAGCTTTCATCTTGTATAGCAGTTTTATAATTAATGGATTACACATATATAGAAAACAATTCCCAAATGTGTTTTTAAGATATTTTTTAAATTATAATAATATAAAAAATATAAGAACTAATAGAAAACTAGTTTACTAGGAACATTTTAAAAATAAATGTATTGCAAAGAATTGAATTTTAAAAAAATGTATGGTCTCTATCATTTAACTATTTAAAAAGTAACACACTGTATTTTGAGTTCGGAATCTAGATTCATTTTTTCCGTAGAATGTTTTCGCCGTACTGAATACTCAATATAATTAGCAGAAGAATAAGGTGAATAAGGTGATAATATACTTTTCTGTACCTGAGGTGGTAGATTTAAATTTCACTCTAACATGGATGTTCGTAGCCATTCGTAATCTGCTTTAACACTTGTATGCGGGTATATTTCACTTGCAGCGGGCGTTTTTTCGTAAATCGCGCGAAAGTTGAGTGATTCAGAAAAATCGCAGTCAATCGAAAACTTTGTTTTTATGAACGAAACTTTTTTTTTATTTTACACTTAGTATATACTGTATGATTATTTAACAAAAAAAAAAACCAATATTTTTACGAAATCACAAAAAAAAAGCGATTTTTAAAATTAAAGTCCGATCATCTGCCAGCGCCTATTTCTTCATCACTCTCTTCGTCCCGACGGCTTATTTTATCCATTATGTGTTCAATAATAAAAAACCAATCTTCAAATTGACAAAACACGACTTGTACGTTCTGGAGCTAAGAATTCGATGGAAGACGAAATAACGCAACGAAAGACCGAGTCTCTCGACAATCCTAACTTGTGGAAAGAAAAAATGCAAAGCGTCGCAAAGCAACGCAAACAACGCGCCTGTAATGTCACACATACATATAATTATACGTATTGAGTGGATTGTGTTGGTTAGCGGGTATCTACCACAAATCTACTCAATACGTATTTTTACGTGACCAGCGCTCTAGTGACAGACTGCAAAAAACGTAAAAATACGTTGCCCGTACGCGAAGTGTTAAGCGATAGGTCCCGTTCTCATTAGCAAAACCTTAGACCGTAGCACTCCAAACTAAGTCAAAATTTCATTTATTTACGAGTAAAAAACATAAACCGTAATTTGCCTGATAAGCGAAACCTTTGAAAGATATAAATTAAACATTTTTATGTTTGCTTTTCTCTCTTTAACATTACTATTTGAAGTACATAAAAAGTACGTTCTTGGCTAAACAATTCATAACCAAAAAAATACAGAGATAGAATCAACGTTAAATACTCAGAAACCACAAAAGAAAAATTTCCTAAAACTCAAATCTTAGTTTTCAAGATCACAAAAGATATAAACGTTTAACATTTCATAATCTGAACATGACACGTTATTTTTTCTGAAGATAAAAATTCTCTTTCAAGGAAGTGGAATTTTTAAGCGGTACATTTTATGAATGAGAACGTAGTTAAGTCTAAGACATTCAAAATCTCTATTGATAAATTTTTTCTTTGTAAACCGACGTCCATTCAAAGCGCGAGAACATTTTCAAAACTTTCGGGTTCGTTTTGAAAAGCGACGGAGTTTTTATCTAGGAAAACTTTTATTTGTCAACAAGTTCTCAAGACATCAATAAGCGATATTAACGGAATTTTATGCATGTTTCATTGCCGAATTTAAATATCATTCGAGGTATTTTATGTAGGGATCTTTTAATAGCGAGGCGCGAGGGAATATTGAATTAATGCTGGCGATCATAAAACTTTTAAGAAGGTCTTAAAGCGAGGAGCGTTTAGCGACTGTGAAAGACTTGAGACATAAACGTGAGTTCGGCAAGCTCCGAGTTTCCCAATAAATGGAAAAAAAGAGGTAAAAGCGGCGACTATAAAACTTTTATTACCTCTTCTGTTCCGACAATAAGTTTAGGTTTATTGTCGGTTCGTTTATTGGATTATTGTAAAAGGATAAAAAGGCTTTACGATTCAAAATATTTTTAGATTTATGCATGTGAGAGATGCTTATTCAATTTGGTCAAATCTTTACGGCTTTTGATAGTTTAACAGTCTGCGGTAGCTAATAAAGTTTAAAAAACCATTTTCCTGAATGGCTGTGATTATTTATGGGGGTTGTAAATCTCAGATGAAGCTGAACGATGGATAAGGGGGTAGGGCTCTTCTCTAAATTTCCGGAGTTCTCTGATGATATGAATATTCGTTGCCGTTTGAAATTATCTTTAAACAATTCCTTACAAACCAAAGACTATAGCGCTCTAAATCAAAAGAAAAGAGCGGATTAAGTTTTGCTTTAAATAAAATGTGAGAATTTGGAACTGATTAAATATTTTAGGTTGGGATTAAAAAGCCACTGTCAATATTGTACGACAAGATGAGATTATTAGACAGCAAAAACTGATAAATCTTTTAGCCATTTTCTTAAAAAGCTTTTCAAATTGAGATTGATTAAATTTAGATTATTATATTAAATTTTATTATATATGTAATAAAACAAACAAACTTCACGATAGGTGGTTGCAGTCATGGCCCATAAAAATAACACCGTTTTAGTCAAAGAAATTAAGGTATCCGTCTACGTTCGGAGAACAATTTTCTTTAAACGTAGAAACTACTTCATGTTTTTACATTTTTAGATTTATTTTTTATATTGTCATAGAGAATAGCACTTAAAAAATTATTCCTGGAGACGTTTTAATAAAAATTCTATTAAATGAAGAAAATTGAGAAAACAAATCGGTTTTTTTCAAAAGGTCTCATTTTTTAATAAATTAAATTATTTCAATATTTTTTGATGCAACCCCTTTCTTATACACTGGACTAGCGAATCACCTAAAATTTTTGCTTCATTTACATTTGGTAAAAAAATTTAGGTCCTTCAAAATCGTACACATTGAATTTTTAACGAATTTTCGTTCCCTTTATATCTAACTACGAGTGTAACATCATTAAAAATGATCCAAATTTAAAGCTTTTAGGTCATTCACTAGTACATACTATCAAAAGCATTCATAGTCATTTTCAACAAAATATTTGAAGAAAATTTTGAGAAATCCCATTTCAAGTTTCGACATTTTATTAAAAATACCGTTTTGAGAAAAATGCATTTGAAGTTTATGAAAGCAACTTTTACGATTAAAAAATTAAAATACATGTTTAAAACTCCACACACTTTCTGGCTTCCAAACTTTCTCATTTGCCGAGTTGCTAATTATTAAAAGTACTAGAAAAATGTTTAAACTAATCTTCATGAAAATTTAAAAAGTTTTGTCCAAAAAATACTCTTTAAAAGGCTTTAAATTCACAACTTCCGGTTCCGAAGTCGCTACTTCTGTTTTGTTTTGACAGCTGTCACTGATGTTTAAATAGCTGTCACTTTTCTTTAAAATGCCGTAGAGACAAAACAAAAACAGATTTAAAAGCCTAAAAGTTGAAATTTTACAATAGAGTAATAAAAAATTATGATTGGCAAAAAATGACGTTTCAACGTACACGGATACCTTAACAGAACGTTGGAGGACGGGTTTCCATTTCATTATAGGGACAAGACAAACGGAAGGGCATGAGGTTATAAGTAAAATTCCCTCAACATCTCAGTCAAACACTGTGGGAAAATCTGCTTCCGACAGCGTATATCTCCTTTTTGTTTGGAAATTTCCTAAATGGTCCGCTAAGGCCATGTAGAGTTATAATTGGTTAAGTCCTTTCTCTGAGGGCATTAACGGTAGCTTCAGTGGTCCATTTAGGTGAGGGGTTAAAAAGGGAAAAGCAAAAGGAGGTTGGAAGTTTCGCCCTTGACTTAAGATTCAAAAACCCCTGAGAATTTTCTCGGTCTGTCTTAGGGATTTTATACAAAATACCTACATTAGTTTCCCGATCTAGATTACTTTATAGAGATAGATAGATAGATAGATAGATAGAGATAGAGATAGATAGAGATAGAGATAGATAGATAGAGATAGATAGATAGATAGATAGATAGATAGAGATAGATAGATAGAGATAGATAGAGATAGATAGAGAGAGAGAGAGATAGAAACAGAGATAGAGAGTGATAGAGAGAGACAGAGAGTGATAGAGTGATAGAGAGAGATAGATAGATAAATAGATAGAGAGAGAGAGAGAGATTGAGATATATAGAGAGAGATATTGAGATTGAGAGATATAGAGATATAGAGAGAGATATAGAGAGAGATATAGAGAGAGATATAGAGAGAGATATAGAGAGAGATATTGAGATAGATATTGAGATAGATATTGAGATAGATATTGAGATAGATAGATAGATAGGTAGGTAAGTAGGTAGGGCATTTAATGCTTGTTACTTATTTTTATACTATACTATATAATATTTATAAAGTATATTTTATTAATACCAAAATCTTCACAAATATTTGTATGCATTTTCCTTTCCAACTCTATAAGGTTCGGATTATTGTCGTCTCACTATGAATTACCGTTTCAGAATCTTTCCCATTCTGCAAATGAAGTCTAATCCTCCCCGACGTCGAAGATTTATCAGTCTTCCGAGTCCTGTCTCCACGCTAAAAGCATGCTAATGAGCATTTATGCACGACGTTCCAACACTAAAAAAGAAAATAAAAACTGGCCGGAGAAACAGCTGTTTGAATAGAACAAGCATGTTTTTTAACGCGACAAGTCTTTAACGCGCTTCGAACACTACAGGAACGAAAAAAAAATTATAATTGAAAACAACGGTATCGTGTGAAAAAACACAGAAAAAAAACTCGATAACATAGAATTTCCATTAACAAGATTCTCGGTAAAAATCGTGCTAAAATCTTAAAGCGTGGTTGATTTTTTTCTTTTTAATTTTATTTTTTTTCCAAAGATGTCTGGGAGATATTTCGTAAGTGCTTCATTTAAACCAATACAAAGTGACTCTAATCTCTTGATCGTGAGTTCAGAGTCACTCGACCACCCGGGTCCAATCTTATATTATTCATTTGTTCTGTGTAATACTTAGTGGAGTAAAAATAGGCGTTTATTGTGCTATGTAAGTAAGTCTTCTGTAACGCTGTTAACACATTGTATGCGGGACACGTACTAGTACGTTTTCCGACGATTGATACTGGAGCGCGGGTCACGTACTAGTACGTTTTCTGATGATTGATATTTGAGCTCGAGACACGTGCTAGTACGGGTTAGTACAACAACAGGGTTTGCTTGTGGGTACAAAAATAACGGTATAGACAGGAAAACGAAACCGAATGGTCTTGTCTACTACATAGATTCTGGAAAAATGGAGACAAATAAAAACTAGTTTTTACATTATTATTTATATGATTGCTGTTTTTTTTATAATGTAAAAATGTTTATATATAACATAATTCGAAAAAATTAAAACTACATACTACTATTTCTATTTGATGTTTCATATTTCCGATACTATTTTAAATTTATGCACTAAAAATATATTTTTTGTTTACAAAATTCGTATGGTTGTTATTTATATATTTCTATTTATATATTTGATTTTATATATTTCTATTTATATATTTCTATTGATATATTTCCATGTAATATATTTCTATTTATATATTTCCATGTAATATACGAAAAGTTGGTTAAAAATGAAATAATTTTCAATCTATTGAGATTTAACTGTATCACTAAATTAACTTGCTAAACGCCCGCTCCCGGTACAATTTCGCTGCGAAATGAACCCGCATACTATGTGTTAATTTATACCCGTTTATACGAAACTTGGAAGTTTGATAAACAGACAAAGGTCGTGGAATTTCAATTTTTTTCAATTGTGTGACTGTTTGTATCGTATATTTTACATTTTTACTCTTACTGTAATACCCAAACTCAAGTAACCTAGTATTTAGCCTTTCACTTACTTTAATATTTTTACTTCAAATTATACATTTCAATGTTTCTCCAACATATCACTGTCCGTAAATTCTGGGCTTCGCTCAGGGTATTTACATCAAATCAATATCTGAGAATGAGAATACTTTTTTTGCTGCCATAAAAGCTCTATTTTGTTTCTCAAATTTCTTTTACTGAATAGCAACAATCACTTAAAACGATAATAAAAATCAATAAAAAATTTATAAAAATATTTAAAAATGATGTAAAAGTTTTACATATCCCAGAAAACTGTGCTATGCACACTAAAATCGTTTATTTTTCTTATAAGTCGACGAGGGACATTGAAGTTCAATTTTTTAATTTTTCGACTTCAAACTGCATTTTTATAGTGAGAATATATAATGCTGTAATATCAAATGCATAAATTTATTAGTTCAATACTAATTAAAATAAACTAATTTGATAAAAAATAATAGTCTCATAATATCCCTTACAAATGTTTGTAGAACACAGAATACTAACAAATTGATTTTATTTTTCTTTTTATCTTTAAAATATGTCTAGAAAAAAACTTGGACATCCATTTTCATTCCACGTTAAATACAATTTATGTAAAACAGTAATTTTAAATTAAGCTTTGTTTTAGCAACTGTTTTCGTTCTTTTACAGAATTAAGTCTTCCGTAACTCGATAAAATACTCTGCGACTTTCAAGAGCATACCCATTAAATCCTCCGTAACTCGAGAAACAATCTTCGATTTTCATGAGCATAATAGTCCTTTGCCTTCTTATATATATATATATGTGTGTGTGTATGTGTGAGTGCGTGGTTACGTTTGTGTATAACTCTGTTTTTTTTTATCTTTTATAAAAGTAATTTTTGTCTTTTCCGTTCTCAGAAGCAAGAACACAACTTTGCAGTCGAGACTGAAAAAAGAATGATTTATGTTTTTTGCAATAAAATGTATAAATAAACATAATTTTTTCCATAAAGCTTTTTTTTATACATAATGCTCCAAAATACTTATACACGTTGTTTCATATAGTATATTGTTTAACGTTTTTTGTTACATTTATCTTATTACTCGGTGTATAATTTTTCACCATAGCTACTGCCGGATAGTTGTAATATCAGTCTACTGCCAATGATCCGGTAGAATAGCCGGATATGCCGGATGTAGTATGTTGGCCGGATAACCATCGCATCAATAAATATAACAGATAAAATACAGGTGACTTATATTACTACGTATTTTACTACAGATAAAATATAGGTGTCACCAATAAGTAGTATTGTAAAGTACCAACAAGTAATATAAATCGATGATCCATAACTCTTTGGAAAATTTAATAACTAGTAGTCATGCAAGAATTATCTAAACCAAATACTAAAAACTAATACAAGTTCATACAAGATAAACCTTTAATAATCAAGAAATAATTTATTAAAATGTTGTTAATCCCATCTCGACATATAAATAATATTTTTAATATTTTCAGTAGTTCTACACCTCTAAATATTTTTCCGGGTAAAAAGCCTTCCTCAGAGAATGGAGCCGATACATTATAAAATTTAACTAAATGAAAAATGCGCCGGCCACCAAAATTCAAAAAAAATA
>CM063509.1:2876256-2921256 GCA_032207245.1 Pardosa pseudoannulata
AAACCTAACACACACACACACATATATATATATATATATATATATATATATATATATATATATATATATATATATATATATATATATATATATATGTAGGTATATATATATATATGTAGGTATATACATAGAGAGAGGTATATATAGGTATGTGTGTGTGTGTATATGTAATCCTGTATGTCTATATACATATGCATAATGTATATATATATATATATATATATATATATATATATATATGCGTTTATACAGAGAGAGAGAGAGGGAGGGATAGAGAGATATTATATAATTCCAATTTGAGTGAAGATAAAAAAAAATTCCTTAACCTCACATCAAACCCTGGGCTCATGATTCAGTTTTGCAGCAAAATATAGACGCCGAGGTAATTATCACTCAAAAGTATCAAAATTTTGAAAGAAATACGTACTCAATTTTTTTCTTCGACTCAGGTAAAAGTGGAAGAATTCCGAAGTAATTAATAAATTTTCTGCATTATTAAGCACGGTAATTAACACGCAGCCTCGGTTGCCTGTTGATGAGATAAAAATAATTTTTTTGCCTCCCTTTAATCAAACAATTTTTATCTCCGGAAAAAGGTAGACGTGTTAATTTTCGTCCTTTCTGTATACTTGAGTTCTTTGTATTGATTATGAACTTCCGTTGCAAGTTATGCTTCTTGACTGAAAAAAAGTATTGAACTAGAAATCTACCGGGTGTTATGGGAATACATCAAATGAAATATCTTAAGAAACTAGCATTGAGCCCGTCATATGGAGGAATCAGTAAAATTTTTAATTTTCCAGAATTGTAAAGTACCCTATGGAGCAGGAAAAAATGGTTTGTTTTTTGGCTGAGAATTATCTTGCAACAAAAAAAAACAATCGATGATTAAATTTAAAATAATCACATATGTACCTAATCTATTATTGAAGCCAAATAGAAAAGAAAATTATTGACGTCCTATCTAAGTTCGGTGATAAAACGGATGAAAATAATGCAGACGATATTTACGTAATTTTAAATAAGAAATGATTCAATGAGATGGAATGAGGTCATAAGTGAAATGTTATTTTTACCAATTTATTATAGGATAAATTGAATCGCCTGCTCTTAACTGGGGAAAATAGGGCTCCAAAGGATGTCATTGAATGCTCAAAAAGGGGAGATGAGGTGGATTTCGAACGTTTTAAAGACGACAGCATTTTTCGCCGTGATAGGAAGCCTATTTATAACAATATTATTTTAGAGTCTGATGGATAGTTTACCAACTTATAATAATGTGATAAATTGATAAATTGAATAGCCTGCTCTTAACCGAGGAAAATAGGTCTCAAAATAATGGGATGGATTTCGAAAGTTTTAAAGACGACAGTATTTTTCGCTGTGATATAATGCATATTTATACTAATTTATTTTAGAATCGGATCGATCGTTTAGGAGAAAATAAACTTTACTCTCTTTGAATTTTGCTAACCCTAACTTATTAAGTATTTTATATGGTTGCTTCGCTGCCCATTCCAGGTCCAACAGCTCCATAAATTCAAGGACAGACGGACAGATAACTTAGGATATTATTATATAGGGGATTGTTACAATGGAAAAGTGAACCATTCTTTTAGGGTTTTGAGTTTTGGAGTACTACGGTCTACTTTTTGCAACAAGACGGCTAATCAGACCGGGACCTACAGTTTAAAGCCGATTCCGAACGGCTACCAAAATCCATGCCACTGTGGGATTGGAACCCACGATCTCCGGTACCGAAGGCCAGCACCCCAACCATTCGGCCATCGTTCGGCCCATTTTTCTTTGGACATCCGGATAATGGGTCGAGTAGACAGTAAATAAACATTCATTAAAGAGTTACCTTTTGGGAGAAGGTTTGACAGAATTCAAGTCGTGAACACTCTTAATTATGAGGTTTTGTGGAGGGAAAATAGATATGAAAGACTAGGAATGACAAATGGAGAGTTTTAGAGATATAATTGAAGTGTAGTAATTTTGATATAGTGCCTATATTTCTTGGCTATTTCTTTATGGAAGCATTATATAGGAAACCAACTTGGGATTCTCTGCCCCCCTAAAAGACCCCCCTGTGAAAATGATGCTACGTTCCTAGTGTTTGAGAAAGATAAATTAAAACTCATTAACACTAAAGATACCATATAACGGGTCAAATGACCCATAAGGTTTATGTAAAAAATGCGATGGGAAATGAATTAAAAATTCTTATTTTTTGTGCTTGCAATACATAAAAATTGACAATATACAGTTTTGTTTAATTATAATAAAGTTCATTTGTCTTTTCTTCCAGTTTTCGTATTTCATACATTTATAATCAGAAAAATAAAGTCCGGTCATTTGACCGGGTATGGTAGAAATAGGTATGTATTAAGTGCTGGTATGTTTAGTGTTAAAAAACACATGAAGAAATGTATCTTGATTAAATGGTTTTATACAATTCAATAAATACCTAAAGAATACAACTGGAATCCACTTATTATTTGTAAATATCGAAGACTGCCTTCGAGTCAACGTCGGCCCTCAAAAACAATAGGGCGTTGATTTTCCTCTTCCTCGTGTAGCTCCATAAAATGTCTATCCCTCAAGCAGCGGATACCAGCAGCGTTCACCCTCTTCTCTCCTCTGGTAACAACCTTATCCTCTAAAAAATTCAGACTGCCTCCGCGGAGAAAAAAAACAGGGGTTCACACCCGAAAGGAGGGGTCAGAATCCCGACAAACCAACTGGCTCTTCTATTGGTTGGGAGAAGTCCGAAGTTTCTTTCTAGTTCAGACCGGTCCTGTTCTGGTATGTCTTCTGATGATGACTGACGGGAAGAGGTTAAAAAAAGCTGAACCGAATGTAACTTGCTGTTACAACCCCCAGGCCTGCCACCTTCAGTGGAATCGTTTGGTAACTTTGACGACATTCCGACCACCAACCTATTTTACTTACCTGAGCCTCCCATTAATGAACACGCAGGTTTTTGGTCCCGCTCGAGCTTCGAATTGAAATCCTTATGAGATCGATGCCTTTATTTCTAACGAGATCGTTACGATTTAAGGATATCGAATTTCTTTGCTACGAATAGTTCCTTTTTCTTTTCCTTCGCTTTTTTTTAGCGAGACGTTGTTATTAAGGAATATCTGAATTATGTTTTTGTTTTCCTTATTCCCCACCCCCGAAAAAAAAATCCCTGGAATGAGCAAACAGGGATTTTTTTATAAGATTTCGCACGATACATGTATCTTTTTCGTCCGCCACTAACGATATCGGTAGAACAACAAACTTTTTTTCTTTTAAAAACAGTAATTTATTCTCGATTTATTTTCGCCGAAATTGGCGTTCGAGGGGTTATTCGAAGTTCATAATTATTTTGAAAATTACACCGTATAATGAACAGTTCTTTTTTACAATATGTTTCTGTTTTCTGCATTTTTTAAAATTTGTTTCGTCAAAATGCGTCTTATTTTTAAAAAACGTGACGGCCTCGGAGAAGCATGTCATCAGAGAGTGAAGCGATTCATTAATTATATTTGCAAGCAGACGTCTATTATCTTCGTAAAATATTCTTTTGTCAATTTTTGGTTGTAGAATCGGAATTTATTATATCATTATTTATGAGTTTAATGCGTCCAAAGTAAATGTATAAGTGAATATCAGATTATGTAGTTAAGATAACGTCTTCTATTTTAAAGAAGCAAGGATGATTATCTAATCAGTTACACCAGGGGTATCCTAGTTTAATTGGAGGGCTATGTAACATCACGGGATCCCGGGGTAGCGTGTGGGTGTCGAAGTATTTATGACACGACGTACAGCTTCGAACAATAACAACTCGAATCCTTATAAGATCGATCACCGAATTTGGTGATCGACGTACTTCGGCTATCTTCACCCATCATCAATGACAGGAATTACCAACTTTGAAATCTAGTATGAAATATATTTTCAGAAAGGAAGAATTTTATTATTTAAATGAGTACTAAGTGTACCCTATTATTTAAGATCATTAAAAATGTTCTTATTTGTTTCTAAGAATCAGCAATAAGTACATAAATAACATGTATTAATGAATATTAATTCCTAAGACGACATTACTAAGCTGCAAGCAAAAGTACCTATTAAAAATATACCAATACAAATTTGGAACGTGACTCACAGAATCATTTTTCACAACCTGGCTGTGACGTCGCTACACCCCATTGGCTTCACAAAGAGGTTCCATTAAAGCCCAGGACAAGTCTGTGTTTTTGACGCTATACTATAAAGGGTTTTCGCTTCCACACGCCATGAAATGTTTGAGGTGATTAGAAGGTCGGACTCTACGTCGAAATGTCAGACTGTGAGGTGCTAACGAAAGAACCAATCGGAGGCTACCAGGACGGCTAAGCGGGAAGGAAAAGCCAATGGGAAGAGGCAAAAGGTGACGTCAGGCTTCGCGAGTTTTCCGCCGGAGATTCCCTAGAACGGGAACGAGCAGAGGCTTCGACTTATGGCGGTTGGTTTTTTTGAGGTCTTTTCTCTAGTTTTGAGTGGGACTAGAGGAGTCCCAGTTGTACTCCTGTACAATGTTATCTGTCCGGCCCCTGACCGCAGATCTGTCTGTGTTTTTGACACTATACTACAAAGGGTCTTTGCTTCGACACGCCTTGAGATGTCCGAGGTGATTGGAAGGTCGGACGCGACGCCGAAATGCCAGACTTGGAGGAGCCAACGAAAGAACCAATCGGAGGCTAACAGAATGGCGATGCGGGAAGAAAAGGCCAATAAGAAGAGGCAAAATGTGAAGTCAGGCGAGTTTCTCGCCGGAGGGTCCTTAGGACGGGAAACAGCGGAGGTTGGTTTTTGGAGAGCTGTTCTCCAGTTTTGTGGAGCATTCAAGGACTCCCAGTTGTATCCCTGTACAGCGATATCTGTCGGCACCTGACCGCAGATTGTTTTTTTAGGTTCGCCTGGAACCTGGGACTTTTCGGTCAGCACCAGCTCTCCTGAGTTCTGTGATTTCCCTTCCGAAAACTTGTACATAAATTCTATTTAATGAAGAATAAACGTTGTTATTGTTTCTAAGCTGTACGCCGTGTCATAACCATACGCTACCCGAGGATCTCGTGACGTTACACTATGCAGTAATTGAATTATAAACTTTAACGGTAACATGCCTATCTCCAAGAAAAGACCATTGAGAATTTATACTGTTATACCTTTCTCTGTGAAAAATAAAACTTTAACCCTCTCGCACAAATACTTTAAATAAAAATATAACTTCTTGGTATTGTGAAATAAAATGATCTTGAAAGCTAAGCAGAAAAACCGAACTTACATGAATCATCGCGGTTCTATCGACACATCAAGCAATGCCTAGCGTCGTTTTTAATGATAGTTAACTTTTTCACTGTCCCATTTCATTAGGACGTATATTATACAGAAATCTTAAAAATTCGTAAGTCTAACTGATAAATCTAAGTTCAAGAGGCTCCCTCTAATTATTTTCCGATTAAAATGTCATTGTGCATCACGTGTCATTTACAAGAGCATAAAACATTAGATATTATGTCAAATTGGTTGTAAAAGACAGGTTATATTAGGTTTCGAACTCTACAGTAGAATGTTTTGTCACATTAGGACTAATGAGACGGAACCTACTGCTCAAAGCCCATTCCGAACGGCTATGAACTACCATACCACAGTGGGGTTTGAACCCACGAACTCCGATACCGAAGAGCAGTGCCCTATCCATTCGGCCATCGTTCGATAAGTTCTAGACAGGCTACCCGAAGATCCCGTGACGCTAATTAGCCCTCCAATAAAACTATGATACCCCTGGTGTAGCTGATTAGATGAACATCCTAGCTCCTTTAAAATAGAAGACGTTATCTTAAATATATAATCTGATATTCACTTTATATTTACTTTGGACGGACTAAACTCATAAATAATGATGTAATAAAGTTCGGTTCTATAATCAAAATTTTACAAAAGAATGTTTTACGAAGATAATAGACGTCTGCCAGCACTTATAATTAATGACTGTCTTTACTCTGATGACATGCTTCTCCCAGGCCGTCACGTTTTTTAAAAATAGGACTCATTTTGACGAAACAAGTTTAAAAAAATATGCAGAAAACAGAAAAATATTATAAAAAAGAACTGTTCATTATACGGTGTAATTTTCAAAATCATTATGAACTTCGAACAACCCCTCGAACGCCAATTTCGGCGAAAATGAATCGAGAATAAATGACTGTTTTTAAAAGAAGAAAAGTTTGTTGTTCTACTGATATCGTTAGTGGCGGACGAAAAAGATACATGTATCGTGCAAAGCCTTATAAAAAAATCCCTGTTTGCTCGTTCAAGGGATTTTTTCGGGGGGTGGGGAATAAGGGAGACAAAAACATAATTCAGATATTCCTTAATAACAACTTCGCGTCTCGCTAAAAAAAAGCGAAAAAAAAAGAATTATTCGTAGCAAAGAAATTCGAGATCCTTAAATCGTAACGATCTCGTTCGAAATAAATTCGGCTTTCGATTAAATAATTGAAGTCGCAGGTAGCAGGGACTGGCGAGAGGGGTGGTTTAAAGGAAAGTACTGCTAATGGCAACCGGTAATGATCGTCTTCCGAGATGATATACTAATTCCATTCGTTCGACGGAAATGAGTGGAAAACTTCCTTTCTGCCGGATGCGCCTTTTGTGTTCCACTGCACGAGATGCGCTTTTCTTGTTAATGATGCTCCCCCCAGTCACGACAGCATGGAGTTGTTTACAAGTTAATAAATCCCCGCTAATACAAAAGGAATCTTCGATCGCTTCCATCTTTCGGGGAGGGGGGAGCGATCGATAAAATCGTTCGGTGGGCAGGTAGCGATTGGAAGAGCAGGCCCCTTCGATTTCGAAAGGCGGATTTTTGCCACGGCCAAAATCGTGCCTGTTCTGGGAAACGAACGATCAAAGAACATCCAGATTCGAATCATTGGGGTTTTTTACTATTTTGTACGAACTACAAAAAGTACTGTGCCGTGGAAACTTTCCGTACTCGTACTTTGACGGAAACCCCCCCCCCTTTTTTTTTTTTTTTTTTTTTTTTTACAATTCCACAATCTATTTCCGCGACTTTAAGCGATAGGTCTAAATTCAAGGAATTTCTAACACTGAAATTTTAAATACATGTTTTGAATATGCCTGAATACATTTTGCCTTCTTTCATCTTCTTGTCCGTACGTGCTTACATGTATTCGAGGGTCACTATGAAATATTTGAGGTACAAATAGGTTTCTTAAATTATACATACAAAATTTTAGGTGTGTTCAAAGTAGTCACCTCCATCATGTATGCACTTTTGTAGACGCAGTTTCCACAGATTAAAAGCCTCAAGCCATTCATTTTTTGGAATACATGAAAAAATACATTTATAGCCCCATCAATCTCTTCCTCTGAAGGAAAACGACGTCTACGTAAGTTCTTTTTTAGATTAAAGAATAACCGAAAGTCACACATAGCTAGAGAGGCGAATACGGTTGATGTTCTATCTCTTTAATTTGTTTTTATTTAAGAGACTCAACTGTTAATCCGGCTGTATGTAAAGATGCATTTTCAAGGCGAGGCATGAGTTCCCTAACATTCACTTCTTGTCGAATTTGTGGAAGACGTTGAGTGGTATACCAGTTTGCTGTTACCGTCTTCTGACCTTCCAACTTATGATGGCTTTGACCCATCCCGTACTTCTGAAGAAAACCGCATACATCCCTTTTTTTCAGTGAGCGTTGTTTTTTCACCATCGCTGGAGTGGGATCATCTTCAAAGACCCATACTTTGCTTTCTTGACGTGTTGGAACGTCAAAAAACGGTATGTACGCTTCGTCACCTGTTACATTTTTAGAAATGATGCGGTGGTCGCCCTCATTTAGCAATTTAAGAGTTTCTTGACTGATTCGGACACGCTCCCCTTTATGGTGCTCAGTTAGGTTATGGGCAAACTACTTTTTTCATATGTGATTCTTCATCAATAATTTTGTTTTCTCCGTTTTATAGGTTTATTTTGGTCTATTTAACTTATTCTCTATGAAGTTTTTTAGTATTTATTACATCTTTTAATTAAAATTTATTGTGCTTTTACCTTTTTAATGTTTCATCATTTTTACCATTTACGTACCTATTTGGTGCAATTGAGTTTATACACTACAGACTTTTTTATAACTTTATTAAATTGGTACGGTTTTACCTTGTTCTGTTATTAGGTTAGGGATATTTTATCAGTTAGGTCTTGTTGTTTTTATGAAAACACCTTGTGTTTGGCGCTTATGTCCTAAATAGGACCTTGCGCCTTAAAACTCCAACCAATCATCAATAATTTTGTATATGGCTACGGATTCAATGTTAAGTTCCTTCTGTATAATTGGATAGGTACAGCGATTATCATGCATTAACATTTTTCGTATGGCACATTATCCGGGATTACTGCTGCCTTTTTGCGTGTTTTTCATCCTGAAGAAAATGGCGACCTCTGCACCATTCTTTAAACCGTCTGAATACAGTAGAACGAGCAGGAGATTCGTCACCCAATGCCAACAGCAACCGTTGAAAACATTCTTCTTGATTGAATCCTTTTTTTAAAATCGTAGAAAAACATAGCGCGGAAAAGTTTTCATGTCAACTCTATTTTCTCTTAATTTAAAATTTATTCTACGCTAAACAACTTGAAATAACAGAGTAAAAAATCGTCTGCTGTGTTAAAATACTTTGTATTTTAAAATTAAACAGTTATTTTTACTTTGTAAATTCTCGTCTGCGAGTATCTCAGAAAATTTCAGAGTAACCCTCGTATGTGTCTCCCGTAACTCAAAAATGATTAGGAACGGTGGCTAGATGGGTAGGGTTCTTTTCTTTGGAACTGGCTTTAATGGGGTTCGATCCCACTCGTGGCAGGGATTTTCGTGACAAGTAGAAATAGGTTTTCAGCCATAATTTCTGCTAATATTATCTCCCGTGTAGCAGAATAGTAGATCATACCACTTTAAATCACACCAAAAAAAAGCTTCAACCTACAGCATTGAAATTTTGTATTTAGACAGTTGGTCATTTATCCGTGAACCTCTCTTTTTGATTAGAACTTGTACTCTGTATAACAAAAAACTTATAGCTTGACTTTTTCTCAATGCAACTGACAATATAGACAATACCAAACATGGCTCATTAACCGTTCGGAAACTGTTCTTTAAGTTCACTTTCTTACCTTTCCCGAAAAAAATAAAATCTGGCTACGTCACTATGTAGTGATTACTAATCTATTAAAAAGGGTTTAATTTTTTTTTTGAATTCCAGTACACTGTAACGAATTTTGGGGAATAAATATTGTGTTTCAGAGAATTACTAGACATTTCCAGGAAGGAAAAAAATTGGGGAGCTAGTTAAACCCTAGTATTACGGCTAGTAGAAAATATTACGGGGTAAATATAAAACGACTTCAAAATATGTCCGAGCCAATGTCTCACTGCAGGCACCTCAATCGATGTTCTGGAAATACAGATCTGCGCTCTCCGCCTGCAAAATTACCAGATCCCAGGCACTATATATTTTCATTCAAAATTTTCTCCAGAGGAAGGGGGAAAAAAAAACTAGCGCGAGTAAATCCAAATTCGGAACTTTCTTCCCCCCCTTTTCAATCGGCGAACCTTTGCCTTAGCCGAGGTCCGTAAAATTTTAACCGTATTCCGTTATTTATTCAGTTCCCAATCACGTCTGCCCATGAATAAAACATCGCATATGGTCCGCGCATCACCCCCCCCCCTTCTTGTACTCGCCGAGATTGAACCGGTTGAGTCTCAAGGGATCGTTAGAAAGCTCTTCTAATACCCATCGAACAATCGCGGAAAACTTGAAACTGGCGAAACCCAAAAATTAATGCCGGCGATTTGGGCTCCGTTCGAGGCAGAAAGATGAATTCTTATATATTTAATGAAGTCTGCTCGAGGATGGATGCTTTATTTTTTTTACCTTCTCTATACGAAGTATGCACCGAGTATTGCGTTCTTAAAAAATTCTGAGTTGTACCATTTTCCTTTACCGCCACCCAACGAAGATTTTCAATATAAGGTATATTTACACTCTGACTGCTCGATTTGTGGTCCAAAATCGCTTCAAAAATTGTGTATTTTTTTGCATATTTTAAACCTATATTTATTGGAGATTTGAAATATGTATATTTTCTAGAAAAGAATTTTTATAAAGATTTTTATCACGAAAAACTAAGCTCTCAGAAGAATCAATTTCAGATGTCATTCCAAAATGTGTTTTTTAATAAATGTCAATTGAATAACAGTTGATTTCTATTTATTACATAATATAAAAAGTATAATGTATAAAACTTAAGAAAATATTATGCTCTAATAAAAATATCTTAGAAATATAGTTTAGTATGATAGTTTCAGGCAGGTTTCGTTTTGCATCTTTTCTTAAATAGCAAACAACACATTGTCTCCTAGGCTATGTTTTTATGGGGTTAGATGGTATGTGGCTTGCGAAAGGACGAACTGTCAGTATAAAAGGGTTCGATTTTCCATTACAACCTCTTTAATCTGCACCAGAATACGTTTGGAAACTTTCTTGAACCATTTGCAAACGAAATTCCAAAAGCTTTATATTTTGTGTTGGAATTTGCTGTTGGTCCAAACCTAAATTAAAAGCCTTAAACTGCATAGATTTATTTCCAATAGTTAAACAGTGAAAAGGCGGGATGCAAGACAAAAAACGCATGCTCGTTGAAATATCGGGATGAGCAATCTTTGCTACATTTGAGTTTCTCGTGGGAATCACAGAATGAGCACTTTGCTACATTTGAGTTGCCTGTGGAAATCGGAGATGAGTAAAGTTTGCTACATTTGAGCTGCCCGTGGAAATCGCGGACGATGGAACTTTGCTACATTTGAGCTGCCCATAGAAATCGCTGATGAGCGAACTTTGCTACATTTGAGTAGCCCTTGGTAATCGCGTGATGAGAAGCCAGGGGGCACGTTAGAGTGAGAACACCATATATTGAAATTTCTGTTGTGACTGCAAGTTGTAATTTTTTACAGCTTTCAGTCACAACAGAATAATACAAATAAAGTTTTATTTTGTGTTGGGTGTCCGTTTCGGCTCATAGACATGACAGAGCTGACGATGAATTTCAATGGGCGCAATGCTTCGTGCATTCCAGATCACCGACCGATCATGGCAGGCGGCGGGAGAAGGAATGAGAGATTCCATTTCGGACCACTGCTACCCCTCTACTGGCACGAATCGGGACCTGGTCAGCTGGCATATGATGGATACGTCATAGATCTGCTACGCATGCGCAATGGACACGGCTAATTACGTTTACTTTAACCCTCTAAGCGGTTCACACGTACAATTCCGACAAAACATTCCGAAAATGGATGTAATGTACATTTCTGCTAGTGTTTTCCCCCATGGAGTTTTGAGGTGGGAGGGTCAGGTCGATTGTTTAGGAACTGCACACCTACTCCCTGAGGCACAAAGACGCTGATAGCTTTTCATGGCTTTGTAAATCTCTATTTCGAAGTATTTCGTTTGCGGTAACAGATGTATCTCTCATTGCACCACTTAAATAGCTTGGATGACTTTCGTAAAAGAGATAGAAATCATTCTCTTAAAGAATATTTTTATTTGTACTTTTAGAACCCATTATTTCTTATGGGATGATCTTCGAGACTTGACGAGCTTTATGTGGATTAAAAATGAACAATCTATAATGTCTATTTATATATCTATTTATAAACGGAAGTAAAGGGACAGTAACGAGGGTGGGTATTCCAATCTAGTCGACAAAGGGTGAAGTAAAAAAATCATAGAACACTGGTCACTGACACAATGAAATTTTAGCATATTTTTGGAGACCTTTTTTTCCTCAGTGTGTTAGACTTGGAGGGTTAAAGGGGAAAACATCGGGAAAACTTACTTTCTGCTCCTCGTATTTCTAAGTATTCTAATACTAGAAGTTATTATTAAAAATATTTTGAATATATTAACATAAAAGTTTTGGTTATGAAAGCTGCCAGTTCACCGTACCTCTATTAGTTAAACTTATTGTATCATAGCTCTGAATTTGTGGCTTACAACATTATTAAGTATGTTTTCATTTTTTTTCTAGGTAAGTGAAAGATGACTTTAATTGCCTCATTTAATCTTCGCTGTACTTTCTTCGTCTGGTAAGATATTTTCAAGCTGTTCGCTTCTTCTGTTTTTTTTTTCAGATACAAATCTATGATTTTATAAACACGTATTTATTAATTTTTTAATACGTTTTCCTTTGATACCGAATAAATATCGTATTATTAATTCATAATCATTGCTATGCGAGACCAAATATTCAAAATTAATTTTGTCTTTCTACCATATTTGTAAATAAATAACTGTCATATATATATACATAATAGCTTAATATAACGTCCACATAATTTAAAAATACTGTAGAATATAGTAGCCGAGTAGATAGATACCGACGTTCATTTACAAAAACATCTTTTATTTAGAACACCAGATAACACAAATCTCCTTAGGGAAAAAGAACATAAAACACAGAAAATATTTAATGGTATATTACATCGCGATCTCAAAGGAAAAGCAACGAAATCTGTGTGCTAGGCCTTTTATTAACTTTTGGAAGGGACGTGGCTGCTGGAATGATGTCATTCCAGTAAACAATCACTTCACTTTAATTACTTCAAGTTTATTCTACTCATATACACTAAGCAGCTTTTTACCCTATTATTATATTGCTTTTGAAATTGCGAAGTTCTAATGCTTTCTTAATTTGAAAAAACCTCCAGAAATCGTATGAGGCGAGATCAGGACTACTTGGAGTGTGCCTTGTCCCTGTTTTTCTACCGTAAAACGTCCAGTACGTTATTAAGAGTACATAGCCAAGTCTTTTCGTGGTATGATAAGAATCCATTCTTTAAAAGACGCAAAGAGCATAAATGCGGGTAAAATTTCATGACTCATTCACGACATACCAAAATTTTATTTATGTAATTAACAATCTATTATTTTGTTTGCAGGGGCAAATACGTATCATAGTATGTGATATGTTGCAAATACGTATCAAATACAGTGATACATATTTGCAACTTATAAGATACATTGAGTGCTGAATGCGTATATATATATATGTGTGTGTGTGTTTGTAACCAATACAACACAGAAATCCTCCTACATGTTGCAATTTCGTATCACTCTGTTTGATACGTATTGTCAACCAGGGCCTAATCAAGGCAAAGTTGTGCCCAGGACCTGGTAATCTTTCGCCCCCCCTACCCTCCTTTCAAGGCAAAAAAAAATTAGTTTATAAAAGAGGATACAAATATTTTTGGAGGAAAGTTTATATTAATTCTTTTCATGCTTATACCTTTGTAAAAAGTGACTTGAGCGATGTAAAAAGTAACCTGGAGTGTGTTTTAGATAATATTGTCAACATTTTAAGTGTTTTTATTTCATTTCTGAATAAGGTTTTATGAAATATTACTTGAAGAATTATACAAAACACATTTTCAAATTTTGTTTATTAAATATTTAAAATTTAATAATTAAGTACCAAAGTTTAGGGGTCCAGGGCCTCGGCCCAGTCGGCGCGTGCTTTAATCAGGCCCTGTTGCCAACGTATATGAAACATTACGTTCTATTTGGTCGTACGGCTGCAGCACGGTTTTAGAATACGACGACTCGTGTTCGCTTGTCCAACAGGACTCTGACAAACACACTGAAGCGGAATTACGGGAGTGCGATTTCCGCTTGTGGTCCAAAAGACAGCTGCCTCGTTTCGAAAGCGACATCTCTTCATCCGACCTAAAAACAAAGAGAACGACGCGCCCTGTAAGACTAATCCGGAAAGAACGTTCCCGAATCCGAGAAATAATTCCACGCTAACGAACCCGTCGCTCGAACAGGTTTCTTTCCCGGATAAATCCGAACCCAAGACGCAAAACCGAAACAACAGGCTTAAAAATTCCTCTTCCCCCGCTCGCTAACAAGGAGGGAAAAAGAAAACGCTGCAGGAAAAGTAGCAGAAGGCAGCGGGGAGAAGGGCATTATGTATTTGAAGTTTTCTTCCAAGAGGGTGGTCACGTGCTGCCTTTCCCACGATGTCCCTCCCTCCCAGTTAAACGGAGTTCCCGAAGACGGAAGTATTGGCGGAGATAAGATTCTGTTGTATATAAACCTATTCCTGATAATGCGAACAGAGTTCTGCCTCCATTTTTTTTTCTTTAAAAATATTTCCTCCCTGCTGGATGGCGGACTCGATGCAAAGCAAACAAGCGCGAGCGTGTTGGGCGAAATGTTTGATAAATATTCGGTTTGGTGTCGGAAATTCAAAAGAGGGGAGGGATGCGAGGATGCAGTCTACCATTTTTTATTTTCTATCTTTCCTCCTTAGCGGAATTTTGGTCGTCGATAAGCTGGGTATTGACACAGAGTATGACCACCGTGTTCGAATGCGAATTCGACCCTTCCACAAACAGTTTCGCGTGCCAGTGGAAGCACCGAATAAACACTATTTCTTGTCGATTGAAGAAGTTGAGGGTATACATTTCAAAAGAATTGAATTTAAAGGCAAGGCTACAATAAAAGGTTTATTCCTTTTCTAAACATACACACTTTTCTACATACATTATATATATATATATATATATATATATATATATATATATATATATATATATATATATATATATATATATATATATATAGTAAAAAAATCATAGAACACTGGTCACTGACACAATGAAATTTTAGCATATTTTTGGAGACCTTTTTTTCCTCAGTGTGTTAGACTTGGAGGGTTAAAGGGGAAAACATCGGGAAAACTTACTTTCTGCTCCTCGTATTTCTAAGTATTCTAATGCTAGAAGTTAATATTAAAATTATTTTGAATATATTAACATATATATATATATATATATATATATATATATATATATATATATATATATATATATATAATATCAAAAAAAGTAACAAAAAAGTTAATCTTAATTGCAAGCAATATTTTCCCCAGTTAAACTCAACCGTTTAACTCTTTCATTTATCTCATCATAACTAAGTGAAAGAAGCAAATATTTCTAGCAATGTGACGTCATCTCCAGTAATTATTTTAAGCGTAGTTTTCCCCTGTTAAAAGCAGGAGATTAAAATTTTCAATTTATCCCATAATAAATAGGTGAAAACGATATTTTTTTTATCATTATGACGTCAATCCTTTATATATCTCATTTATTCTTTTCTTATTTTATATTATTTAAGCCTAGTCTGCGTAGTATCATTTCGATGTCACCTGGAAATGGAGATATAAAGCGATTCACTTTCATTTCTATGTAACTCAAATTATAGCATTTTTATATAAGAACTAATTTTAAATTTAATTCTTGGTTTATTTTTACGTTACAATAAAATGTTTATCGACAATATTCTAACAACAAAAAGCATAAATTTCAGTGACTCTCATGGGCAAATAAAAACATATCATTTTATATATTTATCTTTATATTCATACGGTTGTCGATACGAATGTGTGTTTCTGTTTCATACAAAACCATGTGGTTTGTCGTAAGTTTCCTTTATTTTAGACAACATTTATGAATACCACCAAAATTAGGACTGTTGTTGTCAAAACTTCTGCTTCTTATTCTACCACGAATTATGTCATTATTTATTAACGTTGCTAATCAACGTACTGTATTTTTAGATAAAAAGGTTAAATAAAAAGGTCAAAATCGTGTAGCTGTCTAAATGAGGGAAATAATAGTGCTTTATTAGATACTCCTCCGATGTAAAAGGACAGTTATGCTCCTTATCACCCATTCTAAAGGTAAACAGTAAGCAAGGTAAAAAGTGTAAGGTACTATTAAGTTTAAAAATTTAGGAAAGGAGTAACTTAGAGGTGCCGGTCATTAAAAGGTGGGTAAGGAGAAATCGGTGAGAGCTGTGACTTATGTTGTAAGTACCTGTTGCAACGATCCTTAACATGACCCTAACGAAAGAGGAGCGGAAGGTGACCTTTCGCAGCGGGCAATTACGGTTAGCGGCAGGTAGAAACGGGTGTACCTAACAATACACGTTTGTGAACTAGGTCCCGGACTTAATTGAAAACTGTCCGTGTGCTGGAGCCAGCGCGTCTGAGACTTTGAGAGATTATTTGAGTGAAAAGACTCGGGGAAATGATTATAAATTGAGCCACATGTGCACCCATTAGCGGTAGCAAAAAAGGCAATTAAGTTGTTTGGGTCGGCTGATTTAAAGACTGCTTCTTGGCCACATCTGGAAACGAAACAGCTGATTCAGGTCTGAAGTGACCGCAAGATTGCATCATTCTGGTTCTCGAAGGTTCCAGAAGAATCGCGTGAAGGGAACCGGGACCGCTATAAAAGAAGAGTGGCGGAGCCAAGACGGGGCTTTTTTCTTCTTGAGGCTTCTTCTTGAGAGTTGCTTTTGGAGCTGTTGTGTGGAGCTCGAGAGGAGTCCACTCGTCTCTCCGATTTCCGGAGTTTGCTTGTTTTAGAGACCGCCAGCGTCTCTGTTTGCTAAGAAGTCGACTTTCGACTTTGGGATCCCATTCCCGTTATCTTACTATTTTTTTTTCTACTTCGTGCATAGAAGTAGGTCGCTGAGCGTGACCCTTGCTCTCATTTTGGATCGTCTTGCATCCCGAGTTTCTCAACGAACTCCAGCGTGATACGCATTCTGAGCGTTGGAACCTTGGTGTGAAAGCCGACTGTACTAATTGTCAGCCCGGAGGTTATAGTGTCAGTGTTTCGTACCGTCACTAATTAGTGAACTGTTCCAGTAATTTAGAAGACCTAGGCACACTGTACCCACGCATCGTAATTGCGTGAATGATATCTCAGCACGAGATCCCAGAATATTTAGAAATCTACTGAACCTGTACATAGCTGTACATAATTTATTCACCTGAATAAAATATTTAGTCTAAATTAAACAGTTTTCTAACCTGTTTCATTGACGGCTTCGCCTACCATATCTCCAGTACGTTACACTGCAAAGATACAACAATATCTGATTAACACCCTGAAAAGAAAAATGTGGTTACTATACACGGTGCGAAACACTAGATGGAGTCTTACGGTCAAATATTAAACATCAAACACAGTTAGGTACACTATTCTGCTCCATAATAATAAAAATACAGATAATTTTTTTTTAAAATAATACAACACATCACTTTAAGGCACAGCATATAACAAGAGGAACAGGGAATAAAGTAATAAGAGCTAATAGGGTAATTAGGTAGAGAATCTATTGTCAGTAAAGCATTGCGGCCGCTTAGAGTTACTCGGGTTATTATAATCGTAATCTGGGAGTTATTTCATTAGGTAGACTAGTTATTTTATTATAAAAACTATTAGATGATTTCACACAATATTGTTTGAAAGTTAATGTATTAAAGTCGCGTTTTATTACTTTTTTGTACAAGTATCGATGTGCGTCTCTGATACGCCTCAAGAATTTATTCTGTATTGTTTCTATTAATATCAAATTCGATTTCGCGGCAAACGACCAGACCGGGGCTGCGTAAAGAGTGGTTGGTAGAACTATTGTTTTATTGGGTTGTTCGGAAAGTAATTTCGTTTTTTTTCCCGACAGAGGATTTAATTGTATTTTTTTGCACCCAACTTCACATTTAAGCCGTATAATTTTATATGCTTTGAGTCATATATCAAGGCTTGTGTGAAAAATTCCAATTAATTCTACGCAGTTATTTTTGGTTGGTGCCTTTTTAAATAGGAAGAGCGATAAGCAGCATTTTCGACATATCTTACTGTTTTACTACAGAAAGGGTAAAAATGCTGTTCAAGACAGAAAGAAATTGACTGATATGTATGGAAAAGATGTGTTGACAGTATGCCAGTGCCAGAACTGGTTCGCTCAATTTCGATCCGGCAATTTTGATGTCTAAGATGTACCACGTTTCGAGAAGGCCGGTTGAAGCTGATAAAGACGCGATAAAGGCATTAGTGGATGCGAACCGGCGAATAACAACACGTGAGATCGAATTGAGGTTAAATTTATCAAATTCAACAGTTTATGATCACTTGAAAGGCCTGGGATTATCCTCGAAGCTCGATGTATGGGTTCCCCATGTTCTCACAGAATGAAATCTGTGTCGCCGCATTGACGTCTGCGATTCGCTTCTCAAACGTCACGAAAATGATCTGTTTTTGAAGCGCATCATCACTGGGGACGAAAAATGGGTTGTATACAACAACGTCAAACGCAAGAGGTCATGGAGCAAAAAAAGGTGAACCGGCTCAAACCATTTTTAAAGCCGATATTCACCAAAAAAAGGTGATGCTGTCTGTTTGGTGGAATGTTAAAGGAATCATTTTTTTTTTAGCTTTTACCGGATAACACAACGAATAATTTGGAAGTCTACTGTTATCAGTTGGACAAACTGAATGTTGCACTTCAACAGAAAAGATCAGAACTAATCAACAGGAAGCGTGTAGTGTTTCACCAAGACAACGCGAGACCTCACACAAGTTTGGTCACTCGCCAAAACCTTTTACAGCTTGAATGGGATACAATGCCCCACCCACCATATTTTCCAGACCTGACACCATCGGATTATTATTTGTTAAGGTGACTCCAAAATATTTTAGACGGTAAAACCTTCACCTCAAATGAGGAGGTCAAATACCACCTCAATCAGTTTTTTGCTAGCAAAGACCAAAAATTTTATGAGCGTGGAATTATGCTACTACCAGAAAGATGCAAAAGGTGTTGGACCAGAACTGCCAATATATAATTTAATAAAGTATTTCTTTATTATACGAAAACTGTCTTTCATTTACACACACACACAAAAGAAAAAAAAAAAAAACGAAATTACTTTTTGAACAACCCAACATATAAGATTTATTAGATACTCGAATTTCTTTTAATAGTTTCAGAAAATTATGAACCCTTCCCCCCTTGAAAAAATTCTGCTTACGCCACTGCATTCAACCCCCTACAACCGACTTCGGGTGGGTGGCTGGTTACAGGTAGTACACGGCTTTAAGCAGTAGGTCCCGATCTCATTAGCCCTCGTGTGTAAAACAATAGACCCTAGCGCTACAAAGCAATGCAAAACCTATATCACGACATTATTCTATACTCGCAATTCAATTCCTTTATTATATATTGCATTCGATAAAACAGAACATTTTCATGGTATATCATATCATCACACCGGGACATAATTCTATACACATACCGGGACGTTAATCTATACTTGTAATTCAGTTCCTGACTGTATTTACAACACAACCCTGTCAGATAAAAGAGAACGTTTCCGAGAATCGAGGTGATTAAGCCTGTTGTATCACCCCAACAGGGCATTATTTGAAACTTCCACAAATCTCACACGGAAAGTTGGCAACTTTCAAATTTCGAGTTGTTCGACTGGCCGCCCATAAAACAACGCTAACACTATTCCTGGCGAGGGGAGAAGGGGTTAATTGTCGACAGAACGTTCTAATGTTCGGAAAATGTAAATGAAAGTGACGTAATGGGTGTTTGATGGACTCCGCTCATTGTGTGGACCTGACAGGGGTTTTGGCCGGGACTCGATTAGCGATGATTCCGAATTCATTACGGCCCTCGGCCATATTTCGTCGCTCCAATTAATTGGTGGCAATGAAAAGTTGGAACAAACGACCACCTGGGAATTGAGGGTGGCGTGGAATTTCAGAACAGGTCAGTTCGAAGCAAATGTGCGTGATTAAGTTTTAATGAGTTATGAGAGAAGATATAATTTGTAATTACCTTGTTTTAAATATATGACTGTCCATTTTTAAGTTGCATTCTGGTTATAAGGAAAGACGTTGACTCTCTCGCTCACGCGAATTTCTTAGGAGAATTCTAATTTATGTAAAAGATAAAGCTGAAAATGTATGAATAAATTTATATCTCCTGTGACATCTGATATATCTAGGCATCATAGATCGCTTCGATTTGACAGCGTCCTCTTTAAACTTTCGACAATTCTCTACGTCGCATACGATGTTCACATCTAAGGGTTTCTACACGTGTGATAAATCTCTTTTAAGCGTCAAAAATTTTGTTATAGTTTTCTCCTAAACTTAGGGAATTTAGAACAAACAATACCCCGGCGCATATGACTTTATAATGTACTATTAAAATAATACAAAACTCTGAGAGAGATTCAAAACTGTCAGAAAATTATGAAACTATTTCTTTTATTATAATTTTGGAAAAAACTTTGTTCGAATCGTTGAAAAGTTAAGATAACACTAGAAAGACTAAAGCTTAGTATCTCTTGTATAATAATAGCCTATGTTATCTGTCCTCGAATTTCTGAAGCGGTTGGACCTGGAATGGATAGAGGCATCCCTATTGAATTCTCGACGAGTTAGGGTTAGCCAAATTCAAAGCTAGTCAAATTTTATCTTCTAAGCTATCAATCTGATTCTGAAAAAAAATCGTATAAATATGCTTCAAATTACAGCAAAAAATACTGTCGTCTTTAAAACATACAATATCCACCCCTTTATCCCCTTTTCGAGCGTGTAATGACATCCTTTCGAGCACTATTTTCATGGGTTAAGAGCAGGCCATAAAATTTATCCCGTAATATATAAGTAAAAATAACATTTTGTTTCTAGCATTATGACGTCATTCAATCATTTCTTATTTTAAATTATTTAAAAATACTCTGCATTATTTTCATACTTTAATCACTGAACTTAGATATTATGTCAATAATTTTCTTTTATATTTGGCTTCAATAATCGATTAGGTACATAGGTGATCATTTTAAATTGAAATCATCGATTATCTTTTGTTGCTATGAAAATTTGACCGCCGTTATTAACAACAAATTCTTTTCATAAAAGTCTAGTCGAGTCTATTTCACGGACTCTGGGTTCTGGGGTTTAAGTTATATATCTTTGAAAATTAAGAAGTTTATTCGTTTGTTTGCTATACATAGCCACACGGTTAGCAATTGGTCAGTAAATTTTGGACATAATTTATATATACAGCCTAAAAATCGCTGTCAATATTAATACCTATGCTGTCCATCCTATCGCGTGATATGACGAGATAAATTAAAATTGGCAACTAACATGCGGTCAGTAAAGATAAACAAATTATGGAGCGTGTCCAGATAATTCTCAGTCAAAATACAAACCGTTTTTTACCTGCCCCGTAAGATAATTTACAATTCTGCAAAATTAAAAATGTTACTGATCCCGTCATAGAACGGGCTATACGCTAGTTTTATGTATAAAGGCCGTATTTTTGTGCAGATTTGTTTTTATGGGATAGCCAAGGTTTTTAATTGCAACACGGGGAACATTTTATTGCCTGATGACGTCATTCCATCTCATTGAATCATTTCTCATTTTAAAGTATTTAAATATCGTCTGCATTATTTTCATCCGTTTTATTACCGAACTTAGATAGAACGTTAATCATTTTCTTTCCTATTTGGCTTCAATAATAGATTACGTACATACATGGTAATTTTAAATTGAATCATTGATTTTTTTGGATGCAATGAAAATTGAATCGTCGGTATTAACAACACATTCTTTTCATAAAAGTCTGAGAGTCTATTTCACGGACTCATAAATATCTCGCTCTTAAGTTATATATCTTTGAAAATTTAGAAGTTTGTTTGCTTGTTATATATAACCACACTGTTAGCAACTGATCAGTAAATTTTGTACGTCATTTATATATATACCGCCTAATAATCGCTGTCAATATTAAAACCGCTGCTGTCCATCCTATGGATTGATATGACGAGATAAATTAAAATTGGCAATTAATATGCGGTTAGTAAAGATAAACAAATGATTGATCGTGTACCAAATATTTCTCAGCCAAAAAAAAAAATTTTTTTTTGACCTGCCTCATAAGGTACTTCACAATCCTGCAAAATTTTACTTTAAAATTTTACCGATTCCTTCGTATGAAGGGCTATAGGCTAGTTTGATGTATAAAGGCCGTATTTGATGTATATGGCCGTAGATTTGTTTCTATGGGATAGACAAGGTTTTTGATTTCACCTCGGGGCCCCTCTACCTTAAAAGGAAGGTTTGAGATGTGTGGATGTCTCTAAGTGAGAAAAGACACGAGAATTTGGTTTGGTTTTGGGACGCTACGGTCTACTGTTTTACGCACGAGGGCTAATGAGACCGGGACCTACTGCTTAAAGCCGATTCCGAACGGCTACGAAAATCCATGCCATAGTGGGATTCGAACCCACGAACTTCGGTACTGACGATCAGCGCCCTAACCAATCGGTCAGAGACCAAATTTTTAGGGCAGACGAAGAAGTTCTTATAAAAAATAAAATAAATAAGTGAATTGAAAAAATTTGCGAGAGACGCATGTTTGGAGAAATTGCAAACTGAAGCTGCCGTTTCATTTTAGGATGGGATGTATCGTTTAGGAGAAGATAAACTTCACTCTTCAAGAATCCAATACGTATGCTTCTATCTATCCCATGTCCAATTGCTTCAAAAATTAGAGGACAGAAAAATTAGGCTATTATTATATAGGGGATAAAACTATGAAAAACGTTTGGTTGGAAGCGTTACGGTCTACTGTTTTGCACACGAGGGCTAATGAGACCGGGACCTACTTAAAACTTATTCCAAACGGCTACGAACATCCATGCCATGGTGGGATTCGAACCCAGGAACTCCGGTACCGATGATCAGCGCCGTAACCAATCAACTAGCGTTCAGCCTATGAAAAACGTTTTTATAATTCTGTACTGTTAAAGTTTCCCTAACTTCCACACATCTTATTTCAGGTTCAAGAAAATTAATTTTCCTTCGGACTAAATATTTTTCCGTTCGATTTTTAACCAGAGAAAACATCCTCCTTTAATCCCCTGTAATAGCCCACTTAATGTTCGATGGATGTTAAAATCTGTTATGGTTTTATACCCATTATTAAAGTGAGTAAAAGAGATTTTTCTGTTAATATATTGATAAGACAGAAAACGTTCTAGAAGGGTAAATATTTTTCCAGCGATTATTTCTTACGAACCACTTACAAGTGAAGCGATTAAGATTAATCCCACTTCGATTAATCTGCCATGGGAGTAATCTTTGTACAGACCGGGGATTAAATATTTAATTTCTTTTCATACGCGATGATCTTAGATGGATCAGAGAGACGATGTTTTGTTTTTTTAGGGCATATTTTATATGAAAATATTTTCTTGATAAACATGTTTATATAAATATTACTGTGCGTAAAATTAATTCCTGAAATTTTTAAAATTTTACTTTCAAAAATTATTATAAAATTTTATTTTATGAATGCCCGAGTAAGTTTTTCCGAGTATGTATTGATGAAGCATTAACCCTTAGCGTTCCGCACGTAAATGTACCACTGTGTACCAGCAGGTACATTTTCGCAGTGGAACGGGTGTGAAGAAGGAGTCTTATATCAAGTGAGAAGAATGACAAGTGCTTGGGAATGTTTTTGATTTTATTTATTTGATACATATGCACCTCCTTCTTGTCAATGAAAAGTCAATTTTAAATTTTGTCATTCAACACGGTGTGGCCGAACGATGGCCGAATGGTAGAGTGCTGCTCTTCGGAACCGGAGTTCGTGGGTTCGAGTCCCGCTGCTGGCATGGATGTTTGTAGCCGTTCGGAATCGGCTTTAAACAGTAGGTCCCGGTCTCATTAGCCCTCGTGTGCAAAACAGTAGACCGTAGCGCTCCAAACCAAACCAACACGGTGTGATATCTTTGGAAACAATCGCCCACGGGCATTCTAGGTTGACTCGGGAAAGCGTCACAGTACCCATATGGATAATAACCCCAATAAAAGCCCAAAATTCATCCTCTGCCAAATAGAATGACTAGATATTTTTTTTAACCTTTAGAACATTTTTTGCTTCATGGTTGGTTTTTTTTTATAATTTTATTGACCAGTTCGTTTGTGACAAATAATTTTAAATTGTGTGTCGGCTGTACAATATTTGTAGGAATTTGTGGTTTAATGACCTTCGGCGATACACTAAAATGTATTCTATCTGGAATATCTCATTCTTCCGTACCATTCATCTAAATATTTGCTTTCACTTTCAATAACTACCATTCGTCGTTGTCGTGTAGTCCTCGTTAATATTTGGGTATTAACCTGTGATCAAATGTATAGTAGCATTTATTTTGGTTGCATTGTGTAAAAATATTTTAGTACTAAATTCAACCACAAGTTCTGAGAAACTACAGACATGAAATATGAAATTAAACTAAAAGCTAATTATTCTATCTTCATAAAATTCGCTTTATCAACACCTTCAAATGAGGTGCCACTCTAATTTCGTTCGCACAATAATTTCTCATCACTTAAATAAATATGTAAATATAAGAGAGAGGACCTAATCTCGATTTCAAATATATGTAAAAGGGGGTACCTTTGGGAGTTAATCTGGTGTGCCCGGAACACTGCTGGTCGAGAGCTGATCAGGATTGGGTATGTATGGATCTTCCGTCGGTCTGGTCAGGGGCTTCCCTCTGAGTGTTTGGGGTGCGGCCGTAATATTGGATACAGGAACAGTCTCTAGATGTTCTGAATGTTTTCGAAGTCTCTGTCGAAAGTTTCTGTCGAACTTAATGCTATTCTCCTTGGACTCCCCAACATGTTCCGTCGAACTTGTCTCCTCGACTGGACTCCCGAACACCTTCCTTCTTTTTTTTAGATTTTTCTTATTTTATTAATTTCATCCTTGTCTCCTCTTCCTTCTTATCGTTCAATCGAGATTGTTGTAAAAATCTGATCAGTCTGCTCAACCCCGCTTTGACACCGCCAACGTGAAAAATTTATCCCTTCAAATTGGGCACTGTCCCTTGGGGACTCCTAAATAACTCCACACAGGTCCATTCTTATTGAGTGTCAAGTACGGAGACGGGATTCTAATCTGTGACTGGGATCAGAACCCCGCCCGAGACTACCGTACAAGACAACAATATCCATTGAATATAAATTTATGGTCCTCTATCTTTTTACAGAAGATGTGATGAGGTCAGATTTAGATCCCGAGCATTTTACTTCTTGTATGAGTGAATCAATTATATTACTGATCTAAATCGCCTCATTACAGTCGTCTCTTTGGTAGTTTACCACTACTTGAAGTGTCAGAATTATAATCAACATTGTATCTTCTAACACATCTTCACTCTCTATTCTCATTCCAATAATTATTTTTCTCCTTGTTGATAACCCTAAAATGGGTCTAATAAGGTTTCAATTGTAACAGTAGCGAGACTGAGCACGTTTTAACTACAAATAACGATTGCCAACGCCGACGATTCTGGAACATCTTAAGCCTAATCATGCTAAAAACACTGGGCTACGGATTTACGGAACAAATGACGGACGGCTTCATAGCGGAGAGCTAAGGGTTAATACAGAGATAAAAAAATAAGTTTAGTGCAGGAAAATTGAACTCACCTGTGGGAAACGAGAGTTTTTATATAAAACTAGCAAGTGTGTCCGTGATTCGATACGGTGAACTCAATATATAAGTTTCAAACAAAGATATTTTTTCGTGCATAACTTTAAATAATGTTTAAATAATATAAAATAAGAAATGAATAAATGAGATATTTACAGGAATGACGTCATAATGATAAATAATTATCGTTTTCACTTATTCTAATTTTGGTGGTATTAATAAATGCTGTCCAAAATTAAGGAAACTTAGGGCAAACCACATGGTTTTCTATAAAAGAGAAACACACATTCGTATTGACAACCATATGAGTATGGAGATAACAATATAAAATGATAGGTTTTTATTTGCCCACGAGCGTCGCTGAAATTTACACTTTTTGTTGTTAGAATATTGTCGATAAACATTTCATTGTAACGTAAAAATGAACCAAGAATTAAGTTTAAAATGAGTTCTTATATAAAAATGCTATAATATGCGTCCCATAGAAATGAAAGTTGATCACTTTATATCTCGATTTCCAGGTCAAATCGAATGGATACTACGCAGACGATGTTTAAATAATATAAAATAAGAAAGGAATAAATCAGATATTTAAATTAATGACGTCATAATGATAGAAAAATATCATTTTCACCTATTTATTATGTGATGAATTAAAAATTTGAATTTCCTGCTTTGACCGAGGAAAACTGAGCTTAAAATAATTGCATGGGATGACGTCACATTCCCAGAAATATTGCTTCTCTCACTTAGTTATGATGAGATAAACGAAAAAGTGAATCGCTTGCGTTTAACCGAGGAAAATAATGCTTGGAATAACAACATGAAATGCTCGAAAAAGGGGGAAGAAATGGATTTCGAACGAAAAAAATTTACAAAATCCTTCCTAGGGATATACCTAATAATTTCCCAAATTTTCACGGCGATTGGACGCATGGTTTTTGAGTCTATCGAGTACAGAGAGACAGAAATTCATTTATATATATATATATATATATATATATATATATATATATATAGATTAATTAAAGAAAATTAAACTTCTGGTGAATTATTACCAACTTGGCAAAACATGAAAGTGGCCAAAACAATCGTTAAATAGCATAATTAGCCATTGCCATTCCAGTTAAAAGAAGATGCATTTCTTTTCATCTCTTACATTTTTTTATAATTACAGCATATACTGTATGAGTAGTACAGAGTATTTGTATTTATACACAGCAGTACTGAAATTCGTCCCAATACTCTTCTATAAGTGATTAATTAAGGTATCCGTGTACGTTAAAAACGTCATTTTTTGCCAAAAATCATAATTTTTTTAAAATTTCTCTATTGTAAAATTTCAACTTTTAGGCTTCTAAATCTGTTTTTGTTTTGTCTTGGCAGCATTTTAAAGAAAAGTGACAACTCTTTAAACATCAGCAACAGCTGTCAAAACAAAACGGAAGTAGCGTCTTCGGAACCGGACGTCGTGAATTTAAAGCTTTTTAAAGAGCATTTTTCGGACAAAACTTTTTAAATTTTCATGAAGATTAGATTAAATATTTTTCTAGCATTTTTAATAATTAGCAACTTACCAGTTAGAAAGTTCGGAAGCAAGAAAGTGTGGAGAATTTTAAACATATATTTTAATTTTTCGATAGTTAAAGTGGCTTTCATAACCTTCAAATGCGCTTTTCTCAGAACGGTATTTTTAATAAAATGTTAACCCGAAATGGGATTTCTCAAAAAGTTATTAAAATATTTTGTTGAAAATTATTATGAATGCTTTTGATAATATTTACTAGTAAATGACCTAAAAGCCTTGAATTTGGATAATTTTTAATGACGTTACACTCATAGTTAGATATGAAGGTCATGAAAATTCGTTAAAAATTCAATGTGTACGATTTTGAAGGACCCAAATTTTTTACCAAATGTAAATGAATCAAAGCTTTTAGGTGATTCGCTAGTCCAGTGTGTAAGAAACGCGTTCCGTCAAAAAATATTGAAATAATTTAATTTATTAAATAATGAGACATTTATAAAAAAAAACCTTTTTCTTACGAAATTTTCTTCATTTATTAGAAATTTTATAAAAACTTCTCCAGGAATCAATTTTTTAAGTGCCATTCTCTATGATAATATAAAAAATAAATCTAAAAATGTAAAAACAGGAACTAGTTTCTACGTTTAAAGAAAAAAGTTTTCCGAACCTTAGACGGATACCTTAAACGAAATTTTTAACTAATTTTTTTTCAATAATAGCATTTGACACTCTTAAATCTAAAATTTAACTGCAAATAGACTGGCTTCATGAAATTTCTGGATGGCAATTCTATATCGTAGAAGAGTCCCAGACCTCTCAACCAATCTCTCAGCTCCAGATTTTAATCCTAAAGAAAAACACATGTCTCCCGTCAAATGCAGACACGTTGATAAATGACGGAAAAGGGTGAGTCCATGCATCTTCCGTGTTGGATCATTTAAAGAAGAACATTCGAGAAACATTTCGATGAGGCAGAAGCCGTAAATCTTGACTAGTCAAGATTTTACTGCAGGTGAATATTAGAGACAAAAATTTAGCTTTTATTTTAAACTAAAATAAGAAAGATCACGTTAATTCAATGAAACAATCAACTTAAAGAAAATATTTATTTTTATTTTACGAGGTACAATAGAAAGTGTTTCCCCATGTTTTCCCCTTTAAAGTAAACTCAATTAGCCGTATCATTTCAGTGTGTATAACATATCTAAGACGTATCAATCCTATGCCAGCTGAACAGGTCCCGATTCGTGCCAGAAACGAGGTAGCAGTGGTCCGAAACGGAAACTCTCATTCCTTCTCCCGCCGCCTGCAAGGTTCGGTCGGTGATCTCGAATGCACAAAGCATTGCGCCCATTGAAATTCATCGTCAGCTCTGTCAGGTCTACGAGCCGAAACGGACACCCGAACACAAAATTTAAAGCTTAGGAGCAGCACTGACATTTTTGCTACGGTATCACGACGACGGCGACGAGTTCCTCGACGGAATCATCACGGGCAACGTGACTCGGATGTCGCACTTTAACCCGGAAACCGAGCAGCAGTCAATGCACTGGCATCACAGTGGATCTTTGGTCGGGACCCAATTCAATCAGATGCTGTCGGTACGGAAAGGGATGTGCACGGTGTTCTGGGACGGGAAGGCTGGTTCCGTTCACGGGCGGCAGAGTTCTACGACAGAGGGATACAAAAGTGGATCCCCCAATACGACGAATGTCTCCATTCTGGTGGTGGCTATGTTGAAAAATAGCTGAAACAGTGCCGTACTTGTTGCCAATAGATATGTCCTTGAAAGTGTGAGTTCTTTTTCCTTCTAAATAGAGAAAGTTACTTTCTGGGATGCATCTCGGATATTAGTAATAGTATTAGTTTAACAAACATGTCAATTGCTTAATGATATATAAATGTTACATTTTATGTATATGTTTCCATTAAAGCCTATAATTAACCCCTTTTCTGTTACGCCCGAACTCAGTTCGGGCAACGACAGTGCTCTAATTTTGAAATGCCAGACCCGAGTTCGTGAAAGAGAAAAACCCGTGAAGCCCGAATGTCCAATGAAATGCATCCTATTTAATTTGTCATTTTCTCGATAGAGATACTTTCCCGCGTGGCAGTTTCGCGCCATTTCTCGGGTACTGTAAAGGATTTGCGAAATTCAAAGGAATTTGTGACAGTTAATAGAGATAATAATAGTGTTGTATTATATTTATCCAGAAAATGATGCCATTGGTTTGTAGTTTTTGTCAAAAATGACTAATCCATTAAAAATTTAAATTTCCAACACGATTGTTTATGAGATCGGGACCTATTGTTTAAAGTCGATTCCGACGATCTATGAACATCCATTCCAAAAGCGGGATTCCAACCCGAGAGCTCGGTATCGAAGAACAATGCTTTACAAATCGGCCATCGTTCGTCAATTTTTCGGAGGAAAATATAATTTTAAAGTTTTGATGAATTCTTATTTTTTGTAGATTCTTAACATATTGACGTTAACTGGAGTTAGAAGGCTTTAACCTCCTTAACACGTTGACTGGCAGACTCGGTTTAGACGGTTTGGTAAAGGCACCGAAGTGAAATTTACATTATGCTGAAATACTATTTGCAGCAAATGAAATGAGTTATAAAATCAAGCTAGAAGCCGTTTTCGTGGTGATCCCACGGCGCGGTAGGCACGGCGTGGTGACGATTGTCCTGTTTTTTCAAACATTCGATTAGTAAATGATTGCTGTTCATTCTTTAATATTTAAAGCAGCTAGGAAGAACTAGAGCAAAGGATTGGACTGAAAAAGTGCCGACCTATTGTTCCTATTCCCCTTTTCTTTGCCTTCCATCTGACTCATCGCAATAGGCATTGATAAAATGTCTCTTTTTCATGTTATTTTTGTATGTTCTATATTGTTATAATTTCTTGAGACTATAATAATAACGATGGTATAATTGAAGAATTGAGCAGTATCCATACTTACTATAGTTATGTACACTAGAACCTCGATTATTCGAGCTCATTGGGACCGCTAGTATATCGAAAATCTTGGTTAACAGAAACCCTGTATAAAAACCTTCCGTGCTTGCGAGTTTAACTAACTTTTAAAGTAAAAAACAATAGAACGTTCTTTAAATGATAACAATAAACATATATGAACTTATGTTTCATAGCGAAAAAGATTTTAAAAAAGAATCAACTCTAGTAGTAAATTTTAAAAAATAAAATGGAATTTTTATTTAACTATTCTTAGTTAAATATCGAAAGACGCATTTAACACAAATCTCAAGAAAATATTGTATTCTTAAAATTTAATATACATTAAATTTGTTAAATTTTCATTCTTTTAAAAAAGTCTGTTACCTTTCGTTGCAAAAGTTCAGAATTTCTATCATGGGCAGCCCTATCGCACCAATTTGTGAGCAACGGGAGATCGGTGTAGCATCGTTTCTTTGCTCCAAATATTTTAGGGCAGTTGTCAGTGCTTGAACACTTTTTCTATGACTTAGAATTAAGCGTAGAATCCTTAAAGTCCTTATCCTTAAAGTTCGTTGAAAGATTAACGGCTTGTATGATTTATTCGTCATTGAGAATTTCAAAATTTGGATGTTGATTTTCAACGTCCATCCGCTCGCAAATGTCCTCTTCCAAAATTTCCTCACATCCTTCAATTCCATTGATGATCTCGAGAAGTTCCCTGTAGGTGTGTTTTCCGTCTGTTGGGATTCACCCCAAAGAATTGGACTCAAAAAGTGGCAACGCATTGTTCCTATTCCCCTTTTCTTTGCCTTCCATCTGACTCATCGCGACAGGCCCTGATAAAATGTCTAATTTTCAACTTATATTTGTATGTTCTATATTGCATTAATTTCTTGAAACTATAATAATAACAATGGTATAATTGAAGAGTCGATCAGTATCCGTATTTACTATAGTTATGTACACTAGAACCTCGATTATTCGAGCTCATTGGGACCGCTAGTATATCGGAAATCTTGGTTAACAGAAACCCTGTATAAGAACCTTCCGTGCTTGCGAATTTAACTAACTTTTAAATTAAAAACAATAGAACGTTCTTTAAATGATAAAAATAAACATATATGAACTCTAGTAGGAAATTTTAAAAAGTAAAATGAATTTTGTTTTTTTATCTATGCTTAGTGAAATATCGAAAGAAGCATTTTAGACAAATCTCAAGAAAATATTGTATTTTTAAAATCTAATATACATTAAATTTGTTAAATTTTCATTCTTTTAAAAAAGTCTGTTACTTTTCTTTTCAAAAGCCCAGAATTTCTATCATGGGCAGCCCTATCGCACCAATTTTTGAACATCAGGAGATCGGTGTAGCATTGTTTCTTTGCTCCAAATATTTTAGCACCCCTCCCTCAACAGAGGGGTGTAAGTGTCTGATAACTAATTGCACTTGGTATTCAATAGGGTCACATGACCACTGTTGCTGTGGTGTAGTACATTGCTGTTGTTATTTCAAAGCCATTAATAACCCAAGTTTACTTTATATCGTCTTTAATTATAGTAAAATGCCACTGATCTATATTACAACATTCAAATATAGAACAAAAGACAAGGAAATATGCTAAAAAATATTTAAAAAAAATTAAAAATTAAAAGAAGCACTCCACGTGCTACGCCTGAAAGAAAAATTGCCAATGTCCAAGAGAACGCTGCATTCTTTTCCTTCCTTCTTTCTACTCAGGCAACCCTATACTTTTTCCATTATCCTGTGCTGATGCGTTCGTTGTTCCATTGTCCTTTGCACAATGCGTCCTTTTCCGGCTCTGCCCAGAAGGACCGGGACTCCAAGGATGGTCCTGAATCGCCTCCTGGAGACCAATCACAACTCTCCAAAACTTGGTGAAGTTTAAGTGCAATCTTTTTCACTGGCCACACCACACGCTTCCTGGAGTCGCGAAAAAAAACTTGGGCATTCAACCCACAACGTGTGAGTGCAGCGAGCAAATCAGTTTCGCAAACCTTATGTAAAAACATAGCTGCACTCTCACAACTGCTAAGAAAGCCTTCATGGTTATTGTCTTCTCAGGGTGTAATATTTCTTGGAAGTTGAGTGCTTTTGTGGGGAAGAAGTGCCTGTAACTTGGACAACGAACTAAAATGTGTATCATTTTTTCCAAGCTCATTTTGGAAAGGAGAAAAAAAATTAGACTTCGTTATTGACTCGGTTAACAGAAACATCGGTTAATCGAGTTTCTCCTATTGGCCCCAAGGCGCTGTAGCCAATTACAGTGTCGGTCACCAGTCACCCCCATGGCAGTCAACCTGTTAAAGAAACAGATCTATGAAATTATTTTCTGAAAATTTTCTTCTAATATATTATATCATTAATTTTGTTATTTATTTATGACAGTTTCCAAGCAGTAAATTAAATTACTTTTGAAAACTGTTATCTGGTTTTTCCTTTTAGCTAAATTTAAAAATCATTTAGAATGATGGATGAAATGCCATTTTTTATATACTTAAATTCTATCCGTTTTTCACACAAAAAAGCACCCTTAAATCTATTGAAAGAACATTATTTTAACTAATTCTCACGGTTCACATTTGCCACAACCTTTTGACTATGTTCTTTAAAATATATTCTTAATAAAATGCATTTATTTAAAAATATATTCTTTTATATATGTTTATAAAAGGTGTTATCCGGGAAATATGTAAACTCTTTTCATTATAACCCGAGAATTTTGAAGATTATTTTAAAGTAAGTTTACATAGAAAATCTTTCCTAATAAATATTTATATGTATTCTTATTCAACGAGATTTATTCTACGGTTCTGCAAATTTATTAAACATGAATGAGTGGAAAAAAGTATTTTTACAAAACATTTTCTGACATAAAACCGTATTTTGTGAGTTTAATCTAAATTCCGGGTAATAAAGAAAATCCTGTGTGGGAATTTTAATAAATTAAATTACATATTTTCACTGAATTTAGTATTTCGAGAGAATATAGGAGGCAGAACGTTTTTAAAATAAACAGAATTTGCATAATTTGATCAGATACTTTAAGAGACTACAAGGTGTAAATTGTTAGAGTCAAAGTAGCGAGCACGGATCTATCACATAGTTTGGTTTGGAGCATCTACAGTCTACTTTTTTTCTACATGACTTGTAATTAGACTGGGAATTACTGCTTAAAGCCAATTCCAAACAGCTACGAACATCCGTGTCACCAATGGCACTCGAACCAAAAAGTGGCGCCCTACCCATTAGATCATCGTTCATTACTATATGTCATATGAGTAAAGAATTAAATGAGTTTGATTATATTTGACCAGGCATAGGTCTGATTTTAGGTGCTGTATAAACAAAGGGATCGAATCATATTGCTGGCATGGATGTTTTTAACCGCCCGAAATCTGCTCAAGCAGTAGATTCTACTTTGATTTAAAAAATAAATTGACAATGGTCTAAACGAAATCCAGCCGATGAAAGAAGGACTGGTTAGGGCGCTGATCTTTGATACAGAGATTCTTTGGTTCGAATCCCATGATTATTCGTATCCTCTAGGAATCCGCTTTATGCAGTAGGTGCCCGGATTTCTGCGGGTATTTTCTTTATAGGGTAATATGAACCCATTCGTCCAACGGCGGCTGAATGGGTAGGGCGCTAATGTGTGGTACAAGGATTCTTATGTTCGAATCTCATTGATGTCCTGGCTGTCCGTCACCATTCGGAATTGGATATAATCAAGATATGATTGTATTTTCGGGTGTTTTAGTTTTTAAGGGAGAATGAATCTATATTTTGGCATGAAAATGTATTATAGAATTTTTGTTCATATATTTAAGCCTCCTAATTTTACGTTAGGAATCTTAAAGCTTTTTACAATATAATCTTAAATAAAATTCGATCCGTGCGGTGACGTCAGTGGCGTCCCACTTGTATTTCTTAATCTTTCAGATTAGCAATTTTAAAATATAATTTTGGGGTTTTTGGCGGAATACCGGCTCCATCTTTTTTGTAAACAATTTTATAATGTTTTTTTCTCCCCAAATTTTGATGTCCTCTGTTCTTTTTCTAACCAACAATCAGTAAAACGCTAACAGTAAGCAAAAACAGCATTTTCGGTACTTTTACACATATGCATTTATTTACATGAAATCGCAAGATAGAAAGGCTGCTCGAGCATGTTAATGAATGAGCTCGCATTCGATTCAGCGTGAAAGTATTGTTACTAAGTTTCTACCAAGAGTCACGAGGAAAAGCTAGCAGTTACATAAAATTTTCTATAATCATATAGATAAATGAAAATAAACCGAAATTTGTTTTTGACTTGGCTATCTGGCGGACTCCAACAGGCTAACAGAAATAGAAGAAAACAAAGAAAAATAATCAAGAGACAGGAATGGGTACGATATCAGCATACATACGAAAAGAATGTTCTTATAGAATATAACATCGAGATTAAAAAAAATTGTTATATGCATATTTTGCACATATTTTAATTGCAAAAAATGTTGTAGTATAAAATCATTCTAATTAAATCTATATAGTATTAATGAAAATTATATTTTGAAAGTAAAGATAATTAATATAAAGGATATTGGTTTTGAAAAGAAAATACTAGATAATCGCCAAAAAAAAATCGGTTTTAGAGGGGAAATACCAGATAACGGGTGAAAGACAAATCAGTTTTGAAAGGCAACTGTTAGATAATCAGTAAAATGGAAATAGGTTTTGAAAGGAAAATATACTACATAATTGGTAACATGGAAATGGGTTTTGAAAGGTAAACACTAGATAATTAGTAAAATGGAAATGGGTTTTGAAAGGTAAACACTAGATAATTGGTAGAATGGAAATGGGTTTTGAAAGGTAAATACTAGATAATTGGTAAAATGGAAATGGGTTTTGAAGTCCTTTCCCAGAAAGCCCGGGAAAGTAACAATAATAAGGAATACAATAATTGTGGCCGGCTTATATATGTGTGATATAAATATATATATATGAAAAATCCGTTGGTTTACACACACATATATATATATTTATATATATACACAAATATATGTATATACATATATATATTTATATATATACACACAAATATATGTATATATATACATATATAAATATGTATATATTTGTATATATGTATATACACATATATACATATGTATATGTATATGCATACATATACATACATATACATACATATACATATATATATATATATATATATATATATATATATATATATAGATAGATAGATAGATAGATAGATAGATAGATAGATACATACATACATACATATATATATATACATATATATATATATATATATATATATATATATATATATATATATATATATACATATATTTATATATACATATATATATTATATATATATATATATATATATATATATATATATATATAAACTATTGTTAAACGTTGAATATTTTCCACAAAGCCTAACTATTCCATACTGTCCATACAATGACAAACCATGGCTTGGGTCCAGAATAGATGATAATTAATAGGTAACGACGACATTAACTAAATAATTACTTAGAAAGTTAACTACATCCCGTTATTACAACATCTTTAACTCTGGTCTAATGGGTCTAACAAACTGAACTACCGGAGTTGTTCCAAACCGAACATGGCTGAGGTCCAGATCATGGACAGCGAACGTCTCGAAAATAGTTAACCCTCTCTAAACTGTAATTATCATTTTTTTCCTTTTTTAGCTTTCCGTTTGTCTTAACGGCTACGCGTCAGTCTCTCGGAATGTTGGCATGTTTTCAATATTATTACCCCTTTTTTCGCCTCGATTATTTTTTAAATATAGGTATCGAAAAGGGAAAAAAATTTTGTGAGCGTACTTATTTATTAATATAATCTGGAGATAATGTTACGTTCGGATAAAATTTAGTAATAATTTAAGAAATTTTATTTCTGTCTAGATTGTCAAATTTGTAATCACCATTTATTTCTTTAATAATGGAAAACTAAATGGTACGGAAAATTGGCAAATATTTCATAATTATGTAATATTTGATATTGTATAATATAAACGATATATCATCTGTCTATACGTCTATACCTTTTTCTTAAAATAATAATCTATCTATCCAGCGATATATATATATATATATATATATATATATATATATATATATATATATATATATATATATATATATATATATATATATATATATATATATATATATATATGTGTGTGTGTGTGTGTGTGTGTGTGTATCTGTATCTGTACTTATCTATTTATCCATATGTATCCTCCTTCTCTCTCTCTCTATCTATCTATCTATATATCTATCTATATATATAAATATATATATATATATATATATATATATATATATATATATATATATATGAGAGAGAGAGAGAAGGAGATAGATGTGTATCACCTATTTATAAATCTATTTTTCTTTATATGTATATGTAGTGTATGTGTGTATGTATATATATATTTATATCTATATATATGAATTTATCTGTTTTTCTATATATATATATATATATATATATATATAATACACACATATATATATATATATATAAATTTATCACCCTCTCTTCTCTCTCTCTCTCTATATATATATATGTAGGTCTGTGTGTGTATGACCTATGTATATATCTATATTTCTGTATATGTATTTAGGTATATGTATATAAATTTATCTCTCTTCTCCCACTCCCTCTCGGTCTTTCTCTCTTCCCCCCTCCCTCTTTCTATATATATATATATATATGCCTATCTATTTATCTATAGTGTATATATATATATATATATATATATATATATTATATATATATATATATATGCCTATCTATTTATCTATAGTGTATATATATATATATATATATATATATATGTCTGAATATATATGTGTGTTTATATCTCTTCTCTCTATATCTCTCTCTATATATATACATATATAATGTCCCACTTGATCAGTCTTTCTTCATATATATATATATATATATATATATATATATATATATATATATATATATTATCAGTATATGTGTGCGTGTGTGTATAGGTAGATACACAAACAAACATGGCAGTTCCCAAGATGGCTATCCGAAGCTGGTGCACAAGAAATATCAATTTCGTGTTTCGTACTTAAGTCCTCCTGTAGCAAAAAGTAGTTCATAGCGATCAACCTGTACAATTGACCCTCTTGTTTTAAAATTCATTTGCAATGTCCAAACCACTTTAAACTAGAAATGGAAACGTAGCCCAATTCGAGATCTGATATCCATTGACAATGAATGTTTTTAAAAAAATATTTAGCTATATTATATCTACCCCCCCCCCAAATCCGTATTTCTCACTTCTTTTTTTTAGTCTACAAAATGTCTCCACTATTCACAAGTGTATTCGAACGCTGGCATCCTTTCAATATCATTCTTTTTCCGAAAAAGTGATTTTCGCAAACCAGTGCTAACAAACGAAAAGAAAAAATAAAGTCACTCAATGTGTATTAATCACTTCCGAAGCTAATGATAAGTTCGGATAAAAATCGACACCCTCTTTGGCTAATTTTTGGAAAGAGATTTCAAAGTTCTTTTTCGGATCGAGTTCCACAAAAAAAATAATTTTCTTTTCTTTCTCATCGCTAATTATGCATGTAATAAAGTTTAATAACTTTTTTGCTCTCGCTTAGAATTAGCCGTAAAGATAGATTTTCCATTTTTCTCTCCTCAGAAGCTTTTACCTCGCTCGTGTTTAAGATCGTTCGAAAACTTTTCGGCTTTGATTAGGCTCATTTGTTTAGGGACGCAGCTCGGAAATTTAAAGCCCGTTTTAATTCCCTGCCCCTCGAGAACCCCCCTTCCATTTATTAAGAGAAGTCGTCTCTCTCTTGGCGACTAAAAGCTCTCTGATTGGATTAGTGGATGGCATGACTTTTTATGGCTCTCGACGCTGGAATGTTTTTTTAAAGATATTTGAACAAAATATTTATTACTCAAGATTAAACTTTCTATACAAACAAATTTTGAGAATGTAGAGAAGCAAAATTTTATCCCTTATATAATCATAGCCCGTGTTATGTGTCCGTCTGTCCTCTAATTTATGAAATGGTTGGACCTCGAATCGATAGAGACATCCATGTTGGATTCTTGACGAGTTAAGCTTAGAAAAAATTAAACCTCAATGTGTATTGCAATTGCCACTCTACATATCAAAAAATCTCAATACAAAAAAAAAATTAACTTGATATCTATTAAACATTGAAACCCCCTCTATATTAATAGTCTAAGTTATCTGTTATCTAGTTTCTGAAGCGGCTGGACCTGGAATGGATAGAGGCATCCATGTTGAATTCTTGACGAGTTAGGTATAGAAAAATTCAAACCTCAATGTCTATTGCAATCGTCACTCTATATATAAAAAAATCTTAGTAAATAAGTTATCTTGATCTTTAACCCTCTAAGCGGTTCGCACGTACAATTCCCGCCAAACCGATGATGTCTTCAAAACGGTTGTCACGTACAATTTTCGACCTCCAGAAAACATTCGAAAATAGATGTAATGTACATTTCTGTCAGTGTTTGTGGTAGGAGGGTCAGGTCGATTGATTAGAAACTGCATCTCTCTTTGACTGACATTTATTGAGGGATGCATCCCTACTCTCTGAGGCATAAAGACTCTGATAGCTTTTCATGGCTTTTTGTAAATCTCTATTTCGAAGTATTTTGTTTGCTGTAACAGGTGTTTCTCTCATTGTACCACTTAAATATCTTGAATTAACTTTCGTCAAAAATATAAATAATTTTTTTTAAAGGATATTTTCATTTGTACTTTTAGAATACAAGAATTGTTCTTTCTCTTCAAGACTTTACAAGCTTTATGTCTATTAAAAAATAACAATATATAATATCTATTTATGTATCTATTTATAACAATAACGAGGGTGGGTTTCCCGTATTCCATTCTAGTCGACAAAGGATGAAGTAAAGAAATCATAGAACGCTTTGGTCATTGACACAATAAACCTTTAGCATATTTTTTGGAGAATTTTTTTTAATCGGTGTGTCCCCCTCGGAGGGTTAATAAACGTTCTATCCCCCTATATAATAATAGTCTAAATTATATCTCCTTTAATTTCTGAAGTGGTTGGACCTGGAATGGATAGAAGCAATCTTATTGGATTCTGGATGACTTAGGGTTAGCAAAATTCGTAGCGAGTCAAGTTTATCTTCTCCTAAACGATCCATCCGATTCTAAAATAAATTGGTATTAATAGGCTTCCTATCACAGAGAAAAAATACTGTCGTCTTTAAAACGTTCAAAATCCACCCCTTTTCCAGCATTTAATGCCATTATTTCGAGCTCTACTTTCCCCGGTTATGAGCGGGCGAAGGAATTTCTCACATAATAAATAGGTAAAAATAACATTTTGTTTCTAGCGTAATGACGTCATTCTATCCCGTTGAATCATTTCTTATTTTAAATTATTTAAATATCGTCTGCATTATTTTCATCCGTTTTATCGATGAACTTCGATATGACTTCAAAAATTTTCTTTTATATTTGGCTTCAATAATAGAGAAATTTCGCGAAACGTCACGAACTACTATATTGCCCTTCTTATTCATTTTCATGTTTTAAGCAGCCAGTAGGAAAACAATAAACTGCCCTTTCGCTTTAAACAAAAGCCGGAATCGTCATAAGATGAGATGTACCCTGCTGTTTGAAATGGCTTTATAGATTAGGTACATATGTGATTATTTTACATTGAATCGTCGGTTATATTTGGTTGCCATGAAAATTTGATCACCGGTATGTACAACAAATTCTTTTCATAAAAGTCTAGGAGTATTTCACGGACTAATGAATATCTAGAGTTTAAGTTATGTATAACTTTGGAAATTAAGAAGTTCGTTCGTTTGTGTGTTTGTGTTCTATACAAAACCACATGGTTTGTAATCCATTCGTAAAATTTTGGACATCATTCATCCAAATAATCATTGTGCATATTGAAACCTCTGCTGTCCATCCTATCACGCAATATAACGAGATAAATTAAAGTTGCCAACTAACATGTGGTCAGTAAAAATAAACCAATTATTGAGTTAGTACAAGATAATTCTTATCCAAAAAACGAAGCATTTTTTGATCCGCCGCCATAGAGTACTTTACAGTTCTAGAAATTTAAATATTTTACTGATGCCGTCATATAACGGGCTATATGGTAGTTATCCCGTCACAGTAAGCCTCTAATATCAATAATTCAAAATGGCTTACCTCAACGAGTCTTTTCGTTGACGCCGGCGTTGTTCAGATCGAATCAAATTCAATACGAGTGTCGAAATAAAACTTCCATTTTCACAAGACAACATTTATTTAACCACTATTTACATACTTGAAATTTCAGATGCAGCTATTAGGGTTTTTTATTGTTTAGCTGCTCAGCGATATACGCTGTCAGACATCACTTACATTACTCACATAACAGAAAAAACATAAACCGAAACTTTTTTCAATAACGAAGTGATTTGGTTTGGTTTTGGAGAGCTACGGTCTACTTTTTGCAACACGAGGGCTAATGTAACCTCGACCTACTGCTTAAAGCCGATTCCGAACGGCTACGAACATCCATGCCATAGTGGGATTCGAACCCACGAACTCCGGTTCCGAAGGCAAGCACCCTAACCATTCGGCCATCGTTCGGCAAGGAACGAAGTGAATGAATCACTTTGGAGAGTAGAATGGCCTGCCACCTTACGGCCAGAATGGGACACTAGTATTTCATAGTTTACATTATTCACTGAATTTCGACTACTGCGCCAGTATTTTATCCGTGTTTTGACATCTCCTCCAGTTCCTAACCCTATCCAACATATAGAGCCAAATGTAGCCAACAATTAGAGCACTTAGTTCTCGAAACAAGGCAATCGCTCGGAAGGTCATCTTCCATGCGAGACATTCCATGTTTATACATTTTATGTATGTAACTTGGTGGGCGCTTTCTAATGTTTGGAAAATGTAAATGAATGCCGCATAATGGATATTTAATGCAACGCTTATTTGGCAGATAACATGTTCAAACGTTTATGCATTCTGAAGCAGAGTCCTAATTAGCCTAATGCAAATATACTTCAAAATATGCTAATGATTCCGTTGATAAATTATTTTAACGCACTCTAATTGCGTTATCGGATCTTGGTTTTGTTTAATATTATACAGAAGATAGAAATCAGCTTAAAGTTTACTGTACAGTTATTCAATTTTTACTATCTTAACACTTGGCATACGGGTATACTTCATCGCCCACTTACGCATGCAGCGGGCGTTTTTTTTCGTAAATCGCGTAAAAGTTTAGTGATTCAGAAAAATCGCAGTCAATCAAAAACTGCTTTGTTTTTAGGAACGAATTTTTTTTTATTTTACACTTTAATATATACTATGTGATTATTTAACAAAAAAAAACAATATTTTTACGAAATCACAAAAATAAACGATTTTTAAAATGAAAGTCCGATCATCTGTCGGCGCCTATTTCTTCGTCACTCTCTTTGTCACGACGGCTCATTTTATCCATTTTGTATTCAACAATAAAAAACCAAGCTTCCAATTGACAAAACACGACTTGTACGTTCTGGAGCTAGGAATTTGATGGAAGACGAAATAACCTGACAAAAGACCGAGTCGCTCGGCAATCCTAACTTGTGGAAAGAAAAATGCAAAGCGTTGCATAACAAAGCAAACAACGCATAATGTCACACATATAATTATGGGTGTTGAGTAGATTTGTTGTGGTGAGCGTGTATCCACCACAAATCTACTCAATACGTATTTTTACGTGAACCGCGCTCCAGTGACAGACTGTAAAAAATGTAAAAATACGTTGTCAGCACGCGAAGTGTTAAAGAGGATATCGCCCTTGCGAAAAACTTCGGTATTCAGATTTCAACAGAAATAGCCTTGTCAAAATCAATTTTCTCGAGTAGTGTGGCAAATGGTGGACCGTATCGCATCAAATCGAACAAATTTTTACTAATTAAAGCATTTGGTCTATAGTTATGTACAATAAAACTTTAATATTCTAACTCCCGAATTTCATTTTCTCTGGATGTACTTTAACCAGTTTCAATGTGACATCTGTCTCTACGTATGTACATATACCTGGTGTCCATAATTAAACTGACAGTGCTCACAGTGTTCTGTAACGCGATCTATTTGCGAGAATGACGCCACATTTTATAGGAAGATTAAACAAGACGGGGGACGAAGGATTCCGCGGAAAAATAAATTATTTCCAAAAGTCACCACTAGGGGAATATTTGGTGATATGTTACAGAAAATAGAGTGTTAACAAATGCATTTTTTTTTAATTTTTCAATCAATTCATTTTTGGCAGCAAATGATAAATTCTTTCTTTTCGAAGCCATAATTAAAAAATGAACGTTCTTATTCGTGACGTATGATCCAAATGCAACAAAATTTTCCTTTACTTGTTTCGTCTCCATTTCAACTTAAGCAGGGAGAGATCACTTCAACCCATAAACAGACAGATGTCCACCTCTTGTCGGGGGGCAAGAGAACTGAGAGAGGGGATGTCTACACAAACAAGAAAGGGGGAAAGGGAGGGAAATAAAGGCTTGAATTCGGGTCCTCTCCGATTCGGACTTCTTAAAAAAAACAAAAATAAAATAAAATAAAATTCGTTAAAAACATGAAACTAACCATATAACTAGTAACAAGGAAAAGAAAATAATTGTATCAGCACTGCGCTTTAACACATGTTCCCTATTAAGTTAGACGGAACTTAATAGGGAACATGAAAGATAAACTGACCATAGAAAACTGGCCATAAACGCTGGGTGACCTTATAAGCAGGTGACTCTATAGCGGGTACTGACTGTATAACGGATATTAACCCTGCCAGTAACCGCTAGATATTCTTTTCTAGCATTTCAGCTTTTTTCTTTTTTTATTATAGACTGATGAGTCATTTTCATTGGTTAATTTTATTGATTATGAAATGTAATAATTGTTGGCATTTTATTACCTTTGAGAAACGGCAATTTTATACTTCGTATTATCATGGAATAATTTTTGTTTTGAAAAAAAAAAATTTCTTACTAAATCTATAGACTGCGTGTACATAAGAGTAGCCCAAATCAGACTAAACTAATCTTACTAATTCTACATATTAGCATAGCGATTTTGCATCTTTACAGTTAGGAAATCAAAATACATGTAAATATATGCTCAAATAGGTTAAAAAAAAACCCTAAGCTCTAATATTAAATTTGTGTGTTTCAACCCTATTTTATAAGCTTTTACACTCTAGGGTATTTCCACATAGTAAAATATTCAGAATTTCCTATTTTTCAAATCCTTGATATTTTATTCTTACCATAAATTTCGTTTTGGCACTTGACTCGATTATTTTTACAATACCTCTGTTACAGCATTTTTCGTAAAACCTTGTATTCGATAAAACTAAATGCAATAAAGCCAAACTTATGGAATTTAAAGGTGTATATTTTAAACATAAACATAACTCTCTTGAGACAGTATGGCTTACATAAATCTTATTTGTAGTCAATAGGTATAAAATACTAATTATTTGTCACAAAACAGTAATATTTTCATCAGTTTTTATATCTTAACACTTGGTGTGCGGGCAACGTATTTTTACGTTTTTTGCAGTCTGTCACTAGAGGGCGGGTGACATAAAAATACGTATTGAGTAGATTGGTGGTGGATACCCACTCACCACCACAAATCTACTCAATACGTATAATTGTATGTATGTGCGACATTATATGAGTGTTGCTACGCAGCGCTTTGTATTTTTTCTTTCACACGTTAGGATTGGCGAGCGACTCGGTCTTTTGTCGCATTATTTTGTCTTCCATCGAATTCTTGGCTCCAGAACGTACGAGTCGAGTTTTATCCATTGGAAGATTGGTTTTTTTTATTGTCGAATACAAAATAGATAAAATGAGCCGTCGTGACAAAGATAGGAACGAAGAAATAGGCACCGACAGAGGATCGGACTTTCATTTTAAAAATCGTTTATTTTTGTGATTTTTTAAAAATATTGTTTTTTTTTGTTAAATAATCATACAGTATATATTAAAGTGTAAAATAAAAAAAAGTTTCGTTCCTAAAAACAAAGTAGTTTTCGATGGACTGCGATTTTTCTGAATAACTCAACTTTCGAGCGATTCACAAAACGCCCGTTGCACGAGTAAGTGGGCGGTAAAGTGAACACGAATGCCAAGTGTTAAGGGAAAACATCTCACCTTTTAAATTTTAAAAAATTTGATTTTTATTTTTATATTTTAAAAATTTCTGGGCATTCCTTAATCGTTAAACAGAATCCCCATTCAAATATTCGAATTAAAACCTGTAAAATTATGCAGTATTTGCATTTAATATCACAAGTTTTCCGAAAACTATGAAAATTTCAAAAGCAATTTGCTGGAAATGGTGTTTTCCAACTCGCGCTCTCTCTAAATGAAATGTTGTTGCACATATAGTTGTCTAGAATTTATGCCATTAGATACAAAATATTTAAGTATGTAAAATATGTATCTTTCGGAACTAAAATTAGAACCGACTGTGCATAAAATATTTTAGCCATTTCATAAAATAAATTAAACACCTTTTCATTGCATATGAATTCACCCGTATCATTAACAAGCGTAACTTCGAAAATCGAGTGTATTATACGACAGTATAATTTAGAAAATTGTATGCTAAAAGACAGCTGGCGTTTTTTCTTAAATGCTGCGAAAATTTAGGGATTCAAATAAATCGCAGTCCATCAAAAACTACTTTGGTTTTACGAACGAAACTTTTTTTATTTTACACTTTAATATATACTGTATGATTATTTAACAACAACAAAAAAAAATATTTTTACGAAATTACAAAAATAAGCTATTTTTAACCCTCCGAGTGGAACACACCGAGGAAAAAAAGGTCTCCAAAAATAC